>BSBK01003723.1:2500-108675 GCA_027943335.1 Chamaecyparis obtusa | reverse complement strand
ATATTTATGTATATGTCTATATATATATATATATATAATATATATATATATATATATATATGTTTCCTATTTTATATGACAATCAATGACTAAAATATGTAAATAATGCTTGGACAATTTGTCTTCTAAATTGAAAAAAATCATTATTATTATTATCATTTAAAAATTTGTAAATCATAGAAAATAATAAATAATATAAAATTAAAAAATTATCATATTTTAAATTAATTATTAAAAGAAAAATGTTTCAATTATAAATCCTTAATAAATCAAAGTTTTCAATTTTTATATATTTTAAATTATGAGGATATTATTCTATTTTAAAAAAATTTAACAATCAACATCAAAATTTAATATAATTTATTGTGTTATTTAGTCCTTTCAAATATTTCATCTTGCATTAAAGTTTCTAATAGTAACACAAACAAATATTTCTATTAATTTATATTATATATATATATATATATATATATATATATATATATATATATATAACTTCAAAACTTAATACTATTTATTGAATTACATACTTTATTCAAAAATTTCATCTTCACTTGTAATTTCATAAAAATGTTTCCATAAACCCTTGAAAATTTGATGTTTCATAATATGCTTTCTATAAAATAGCCTTTGTTTTTCTAATGTGAAGATTTTTCTATATTAAAAATTAAAACTTAAAAAAAAATAAAAAACTTAATATTATTTATTAATGTATTTACTTTCTTGAAATATTTCATCTTAAATTAATTTTTTAAAACAATATTTTCTAATTTTGAAACAAAATCTATAAAATTTTATTTTAAAATTAAATTTTTACTCATACTTTCTAAAAAATCAAGTTCAAAAATACATAAAACTACACTTTCTAATTTTAAAACAAAATCTATAAAATTTTATTTTAAAATTAATTTTTGAGGGTTCAAATCTACTAACTAACGATTACTTTTGTTGAATGAGTTCTACAATTCATTGTGTTTGTGCGTCCATCTAGTTTCTCATTAGGGTTATCGTACTATTTTCCCCTACCAATACTGTCATACAACATTTATTGCAGGATTTCATTCCATTATTTTGAATGTCCTCGACCACATTTGACCCAGCAGTTGCTGCTAGTGCTGAAGCGTTGGTGATTGGCATTCATGACTTCATCGAGCAAAAGACCTAAGAAGTTTGTTCCCAAATTATTCTACAAGGTAGACCCCTCTGGTTCTCCTGATGTGTTTTTGCCTCTGCTAGGTTTTGACAAAGCTTATGAATGATTATAAAAGTTTACTTTAATTGGATATTTTGTTGGTAGAGTTCCTTCTGAAAGTGCGCTCCGAGATGGGGTTTCCAAATCTTGGCTCTCTCATGGAGTCTATTTTGATGGTGTGTAGAACCTCACTAAGGGGTTCTTTCCATTTCTCTTTGGGAACCCTTTCACATGTTGAGGGTGTTCTAAAATATCACATCTGGTTTGTTCATTCTGCACTCCTCATTTTTCTTCCATGGTCGAGACGATTTTTTAGTCTCCAATGATAAAAAACTTAAAGTCCCCATCTGGGTCAAGTTCCTGATCTTCCTTTGATCTACTGGCTTTTTTCATGGAACATTGTAGACTCTTGGCCAAGTTTTTTACGTGGAGCTTGAACGTTTTTACCATGCTCGCCCTCATAAAAGGGCCTATGTTGAATTGAGATTGCCTAGGAGCTTAGGGAAAATATTGACATCCGAATTGGTGGGTGTTATTTTCACAACACGTCTTGTATTTGAAGTTTTCCAAATACATGCTTTCATTGTCATTCTAACCTAGATCATAAGATTAAGGATTTCCCTCTAGTGACAAATAAGCCTAGGCCTCCATCCTAAGGAGCTAGTTGTTTCTCGAGGTAATGAGCTTCAAAGGATGATGCCACTTGGACTACAGTGGTTCGTAAGGGAAAGCAATAATCAGTTTCTCTGCCAAAACAATCTTCTTTGGCTCCATTTGTCCCACCCCTAACTTCTCACTAGTATAATTTGATAATATGTGACTACATGACTAAAAATTTTAGTCAGGTGACTAAAATTAATCAAATTCTACTAATTTTTTATAATTCACAAGTATAAATGACTAAATAAATGACTAATTTGGTCATCGGGTAAAATCACAAGGTTAGACAAATGAAAATGACTAAATAATTAGTCACCTAAACAAAAATGACTAAATGAATGATTATTAGTCCTTTATAATAAAATTTGATAATATCATAGACTTATATACTTAGAAGTGTTCCATTTCACCAGAAATTCTTGTTTGCCAATAGGCTTATTGTGTGAGCAATCTATCTACACCTATCTCATGTTATAAATTTGGCTTTCAGGTGATTTCAAAATTGATTGATAAACAACATTTAGAGATAGAATCACAAGGAATAGTTACCATCAAACAAATATTTAATCATGGTTTACTATTTTGAAGTGGTTTCTCATCTCACACTTAAACAAATTTGACTCGGATATAATATTAGATGTTCAAATCAAATTAGTTTTTATTTGCATGTGTGAAATCTTTAACCTTAAACATGAAATTACATATTTTGAGGGCCATCTTGACTTCACTTTCATTTCAAAAGGTCAAGTAGTTATTTCTAGAGGAAATTAGATTCAATTGACATGGATTGTAGAAACATAATGTTTGTAAAAGTATAGTTGTATATTCTTCTAATGGTCATTTGTCTTTAATTTCTCCTACTTATCAATTGAAAAGGTCTAAACTAGGACTCAAAAGTGTTAAGAATTCTCTATTGATGCTTAAGTAGAGTGAAGTTGAAAAAATAAAGATAAATGACCATTTAGAAGTATATAAAAATGTTTATGTAGAGTGAAATTAAAAAATTAAAGATAAATAACCATTTAAAAGTTAAAGAATGTAAATGTAAAAGCCTACATGGAAATTTCATATCACTCCCAATTTCTTTTAGTAGCTTACTTTGCAAGTACCCTGCCCACAACTAAGTTTTAGGGCCACATCATCAAATATGATGCCACATTTGTATGATTTTTGCCAAGGTATCCAAAATAATCCAAAAACGATGAGCTTTATGGTTATGCAAAAGGGATACCCATACTAGTATGCTCATGTGACATCACATGATTGGTTTATTTTTAGAACTAAGTAATACATCTCATTCAATTATGAATATTCATTAGTAACAATAACAACTACTATTACAATGTGCTTAAATACTAAATCCTTTCTCCTATATTTTTAATTTAATAAGATTTCACATCACAAAATTCTTTCCCAACTTTAGCTCAATTCCAAATTGAATAATACCAAATGACTTCCTTCTATAGAGAAGAAAACAAGCCAAGTTGATACTCTAGGCTCTAATGTGCCAAGGACTACTGCAATGGGGAAGACCAAGAGATTTTAGAGGAAGAGGATCATGCCCAACCTCCTGAAAATATTGTTGGCTGGGAGTCTAAAGTTGTGCTAGTTGAAGAGGGGTGGCATACGATGAAAATGAAAAAAGAAAGAAAGTCAAAGAATGTGTCTTTTGAAATGACTCTTTGATCTCATTCCAAGGAGAGGATTAAGGAGTAGGATTTTGAGGTGTACTCTCCTTGCGCTGATGTCTTCTAATGTGTTGTTTCTTTGTTTATGGATTTATGTGTTTCTATTGCTTTAGGGATAGTAGTACTCTGTGTGTTACTACCGTGGACCAGGCCAAGTTTTACCTAGCTTCATTTATTAATAAAATAATAACTTGTTACCAACCCAAAAAAAAATAAGCCAAGTTGATAAACCTTGCAACTACCTCCCAACAAAAAATTCATCCAACCAAAACCAAAGCGGGAAAGCTATCAAAGAAGTTGGAAATAATGGAGGTGTTTTTTAGATAGGTGAGGCATGTTCTAATAAGACTATCATGGGCCTTTGCGAGGGGTATTGAAGCTTCTACATGAATATACATTTTCAATGCAATGCCCGATGTGAAGTTACAGAAGGCAAGATCATGGGATGGGGGGGTTTCCTCTCAATTTTCCACAACCCCACTCTCTGAACTCTTTCGGGTATGTTTTTATGTTACTAATTTGTATTTAGGCATTTTATATTCTTCTATTTCAGAAGATCAGAATGGCATGGTTAATGGAAGTTTTTTATGTTTGAAATTTTTTTGTTCCATAGGGTAAGAGAGTGGTGATATTCAGGCTTCCATTAAGTGGTTTTCTTTCTTCATTTTCCTTCATAACAAAAGGGCTTAAATGTGCCTGCATCAACAGTAATGAGTGCCTAAAATGTATGTATATTTTGGTTTTTGTAGGATCCTCTTTGTGAAGGATTTGGGGAAAAGCATCCACATTATGAAAATGGTAGAAGAATGAAATGCAAAGGTGTTTAAATTGGTTCATATCACTTGGGGGTAAGTATTATATTGCATACTATGTTATTTCATAATTTTTTTTATAGGTGTATTCTCTTTAAGCATGCAAACTTTCAGGTTGTAGCATTGTTATGCTTGAGTCCTGGATAAACGTGACTTATTTTTTCCCCACAATTACATTATGTAGACACAAAAATCATAGATAATAGTTGGTTATTTAGTGTTTCACTCTCTAGTTTATATTTGCATGCATAGGCAAACTTTGGTTCTTTTGTTTCACTATATTATTTACACACATTTTCCAAATACTCCCAGAGTCTGAAACCCTATCTTATTTTAGTTTTCTCTCTATTCATTTTATAAATTATTTTTCTTACCCTTTTTAAGCTTTTGAATTCATTTAGGAAGGCATTCAAATATTTTGTTTCATTATTATTTTTTCTTAATTTTAATTATTTTTTACTTCAGTTTAATGTTTGTCCAAATTTTAGTTGATTTTAACAAAGTAGTTAATGTTTCCTATTTATAAATGTTTTAAATATTTCAAATTTGTACAAATATTTATGATAGTTTTCTTTAACATATACATGATATGTGGCATTTTTAACTTGATTCCTTTCTTAAAGCTTCAAATATGTATAGATTTATGATTTTTACATGGTCATCCAAAAAAATCGCCATTCCAATATACCTTACCCACATCCATACTCAATTATGTTTAGGAAACTTAGTAGCCTATGAACCTAAGATACTATGGAAACTCATATCCTACTAGCATCCACATGACTAAGTTGTGACCATAAATGTGTCAAGTAACCAAAACAGACTAAAGGCTATGGACACCACATATCAACAAGAGTTAGGAAGTATGAGAGTATGTTTGAGGGCATTGAGGTTCATCTTCACATCTCAAATTTAATAGAAAGATTTATAAGGTGGCTATGAATATTTTGAATTTTATTTTGATAGACAATATGGTGTTCAAAATAACCCATGACCAATTATCATAATTCACAGGAAACAATGCAACCAAAACTTTAACTTATATACAAACTAGGACATTTTTTTCCCATGGCATAAGTATGACAGATTTGCAAAGAAGAACGAACTACTAAGATGATTTATAAAAAAACAATCACCAGATAAATACTAAGCCTCTATAAAGGACTTAAAAATAATATGTGAGCATACAACATAGAACATATGCCTAACTGCAAAGACAATTTTGATGTAGAGCATCCTACTCCAACACAAACTCCTAGGCACTAACTAACCCAAACTCCTTTCAATATTATTAATTCATGGGATTGCGACATCTAAGAAGATTAAAAACTCTCTTATATTTGACCATCTCCACTAGTATCCATACTTGATCCAAAGATTCTACACACACACACACACACCTTCATCCTTGACTCAGAAGATGACAACCAACCCTTCAATATAGTCTCTCTTTATCTCAGCAACTCTAGGATTCATAAGAACTTAAATATTGTTTTCATAGACCTAGGAAAATTTGGATTCCCCTTGACTTCTCATAACCTTCACAATATGAACTTACCAAAAATATCCTACATAAAGACTCCACTATCTCTGATAACCCAACCCAATCATAGGGTCCAAAATAAACTCAAAATACCACTATCATAAAGGTACTGTGTGCCAAGACATAACCACCACTATTCCAAAAGATCCCCAAGATATGAATGGGCCCTTTAACTCTTCAACAATACCTTGAAATCTACCCTTGTCTCAAACATCATTATATTGTAGCACTCAATCTTCGTAGGATGATTAAATATTGCAAACTAGGCATCAACTTCCAAGAACCCCACCTTACTATCTGATCACAACAAATACTATCCTTTGAAAATACCTTTACATCATGACTTGAATGAGAATTTTACTCAAGAAAACCTCCATGCCCAATCAAGGACAGTAACATCCCTTCAAGTTAGAGATTCCTTGGTCCTTAAGAAGATGACAAAAATGATAAAATAATTGCATTTAAAAGGAACTCCTTAACTGAAATTGTCATTGTTATAGGGAAAATTGACAGTCACTTTCAAGACAAATTAATAAAAACCATTTCCATCCAATATGTAAGTTTACTTAGGTGTCCTACATCTCCATCCAAGTCCAAGTATGCATAGCAATTATACAAAAAATTAAAAGTTTGTAACTATCACTGTTCATGTGATAGTTTTGATTGTGAATCCTCAAAATTAGAGGCTTGAGAAACTTAGAATCATTACCATACAAATTTAAAAAAATGCATATTGTTGTTACTCCTTTATCTGCATAAAGCAATAGTCGTAACTTCCAAAACAATGGTTGTCATCAAAGAAACCATATGTCTTATGGACTATCACGGTTTTGATAGGTTTGGCAATAAATTCAAAATCAAAGGTCAAGAAACCATCAAATGGCCTTTGCCTTGCAACCAAAAGGTTTAATTGTGTTTGTCATACTTTTTTCCACCCCTTCTAATCACTTGGAGTCCTTAAAATTAAATTAAAATTAATTAAAATAATTGAATTTGTTGTTGCAGTCCATAATTTAGTGCCACTATCATGCCTAGGGCTTCCAATTTCTCCTAATAACCAAAACCTTTCAATCTGAAACCAAATCCAATAGAAAGAGGGCAAAAAAGGCTAATAGATTCTTATGTTTCAGAATTTTGGATAGTTCAAACAAGAGAAATGAAACAATCAATCATTTAACCCTTGGAGATGAGGGTTTGAGACAGTTTTGAAAGGAATTAATCAAACTACCTCCATACTGAACGACTAGTTTGTTGTAAAACTAGTTGGTTCATACACATTTACTATTTCTTAGTAAGAAAGTGGAGTGGATGTGGGTTGTTGAATATAGCAATGGAGTCTCACTTTATATAAGATCTTGGAGCCATTTGCAAAGAAAATATAGCAAATCACACCCTTCTCCTCGCATGCAAATTGTTCAACTCTTCAAAATCATAAATAGATTCTCTTTGTTGTTTTCTCTGAGTGGTTCACAATTTTTTTGAATGAGGTCACTAATAATTTTTCCATAATATTCATCCTCGTAATACGAAGTGCACAATTTTGAAGTTTCTAATTTTTTATGTTTAACATGGAAATGATTCCACCAGAGTTTGTTCCCAACTCATCTCTGAGTGTATCATATGGAAAACTTGTATATTGGTAATGTAGCATTTGTATATAATCAAATGTAAAGTGTCAGATGGGCAAGAAATCTATATTAACTTTTTGGATGGTGAAAGTAGTTCACACCCTATTTAGCAAGTTCATATGTATTAAGACCTAGGCGTTCAACCTAGATTTTTCATGAAATTTTCTATATGTATATTTAAGCTTTTTTCCACACTTGTTTATTTTGAAAAGAGTCTTTTTGCATGGATATACAATGCTTGCATTTGAAATTGTCAAATTGTTCGTGTCCATTTCTTAAGCAACACCATTTGACATGCAATCTCTACCCCTCAAGAAACAGATTCAAGTGGTAAGTTTTTGTTGAAATTAGACATAATATATTTTATAGTAGGTTTATGACCTAGTAGTTGACCAACATAATATATCTCACATAGGAAAATGATTTATTTTTTTTGGCCAGTAGTAGAGCTTATTAAAATCAAACATGAAAGGTTATGTTCTAGAACTATTTAGCATGAGGTTAAAGGTTGTTCAAGATGTTATGTCAAAAGTACAAAAAACATTACTATGTCTACTAGCAATCTTAAAGTTATTTTAATCAGAAATTTAAAAAAGGGTGCTCTATCTATATAGTTCCTCTCCCCACCAACTATAATTGGAGGGCTAATAGGGTGATTAATTATCTGACTAATCTCACAGACCTAAATTCCCCTCAAACTACATCTAAACATCCTTATTTATAATTTCCAAAATAGCTTACACAAGATTCTAGATCATTACATAAAAGAAGGATGACCACAAACTGGTCT
Source organism: Chamaecyparis obtusa (assembly GCA_027943335.1). Taxonomy (NCBI): domain Eukaryota; kingdom Viridiplantae; phylum Streptophyta; class Pinopsida; order Cupressales; family Cupressaceae; genus Chamaecyparis; species Chamaecyparis obtusa. Next base: position 100,362 of record BSBK01003723.1, on the reverse strand, counting down.
GCACACATCCCTAGACAAGATCCTAACATTAAATTCATGATCTAAATTAAATACACAAGTTGACTCCAACTAGGAACTAAACACAGACAAACTCGATCAAATAAGAACCGCGTATCAACAAATAATAGGTTCACTTGGCATAGTAAGGAACACTCGGTCAACACTAGACAACTCGACACACACACACACGGGATTGCTCGGCCAACACTGGACAACTCGGCACATACAACTCAACCAATGCTGGGTAGCTCAACACTTACTGCAACTTGACACTTATTGGTAGAATGAACAAAATGAGCATGATAGCAAGGCAACCTAGGATGCTCCTGCATCAAATTGGCTACATTCAATACCACATTTGAATTATTTTGGTTTAAATGAATTTTTGTTATATAAATTGTTTGAATTACAAAACATTCAAATTTAAAACCTCCTACCATTTCATATGTAGATACCATAGATGATGCAGGAGCATCATGGGTGTAAGAACAATCATGCATTACCCAAAAATATTTTTGGTTTCTTTTCAATAAGGGCTATCTTGTGCAGAGTTTCTATTTTTGGAAATTTACTATTTTTAGTAAGTTTTTTGTTTGAGCTCATAATGGTCTATTTTCTTCCCTGGAGGTTCATTTTGGTCATATCAACCTGCCAGTAAAGTTTCATTATCAGATCAAGTCTAGTTTTGAAGATATTGAATATTTTTGGTATTGGCAGCAAGGTACAAACACTTTGAACTCAGTTTTGAAGGATTTAGACGCCCCAAATTAGGTCAAAACTTTGGCTGACTGGAGCTTGCATTAGTTATTTATTGTAGAGAACTTCGCGCCATTTCCAAAATGAGGTCATAATAGTCAATTGGGTCAACAGGTGATGAATTATGGTCTTCGGAAGTTGGGCCATCTGAAATGGAAGAAAATGAATTTCCTTCAAAATTTCTTTTTGAGTTCCGAAAGTTGTTTTTAGCCGACTCTAATGTTATAAAATGAAAAATTAAATAATTCTAGGGTTAGGCGGCCTTAAGGGCTAAAATTTCTAGAATCTTCTCAAGCGATGGAAATCGCCTATATAAGGAAGGCTCGTAGTGTTGTCTAGGGCAATTCGGGGTAGCAGTTCTGGGTAATAATTTGAGGCTTTGTACTACAAAATATTGTAAGGAAAATGCCCATGTGGCTTTGCATATTGTAATTCTAAAATATATAATTCCACACTTGTGGAGATAATAAGAAGCTCATTTTATGTTCTTGCAAATTGTTGGTGTTTCTCTGTTTCTATTATGTGTTTGTGGTAATAAGGGGAGCACCCTTCATCAATAGAAAACCATCTTTCCAAGCACAATGTCAAGAATAGAATAGGAAAATCAGCAACCCACAACAAATATGTTTCACTCAATCAATTTTCCATCAAGTAGTAATTTTTTATTGAATATGTCACATGTTCTTTTAAAAATTTAACTCGTGTCTATAATAAAGTTCAAATGCAAGCATACATATAATAGAATAGATTGAAATTATTATTTATGATTTTTTCAAATTACTTCTTAAACCTATCATCAAGGAAATGATTCGTGAGAATTTTTTGCTTCTTCCCCAACTTGGAAATTGATATATTTAGTTTTCTTTGTTACACTGTTAGTTTTTTTTCTCCTAAAATATTATTATCTTTTAGATGTTTAGATAGATATGAAAAAATAAAATTTGATGTATTTTAAGCTTGTGCATATGAAAATGTTAATTTACAAAACGTTAAAATGTAGAATTGCAAAGTAACTTAAAATAATTAAAAAGAAAAAAGCTCAATATCCAACACTAAAGATCATTGGTTATATACTTGTATTATTAGGTTTCTTTTGAACAAGGGTTAACTATATCAATAATTTTTTCATCTCCTACAATATCAATAGCCTAATTCCCTCATTATTGCTTCCACTACCATCACCATTTTAACTAATCACCTACCTACCATAAGAAGGCTATCTTATCCTTTGAACCAAAAGTTTGCATTTTGGTATGAATATGATATTATAGTGGTAATAGATTTCAACATGTATGTCTTGTAGGTCTTTTTTGACCAACCTCTCATGAAGAAGGGGCACCGATATGTCACACCTTCAAAAATAAATCTAAGTAAATTGTATAATTTTATATATTTCTTTAAGTTTGAAACTAAAATTTATATTTTGGTATGGATACAACATTATAGTTGTCATTTCTTTCAACATGTATGTCTTGTAGATTTTGTTTTGACTAAACTCTCATGAAGAAGGGGCACTGATCTATCACTCCTTCAAATAATTAAATCCAAATATATTGTATAAGTTTTATTATATTTTTTAAATTTAAACTAAATAGTCTTGTAGTTCATTATTTCCTTTATCCTCATCGTATTCCCTCTCATTCTAACATTAGACCTAAAACTAAAAGAAATGCATGAACATCAAACAATATTGTTGGAAATGCTAATTCTTTGTGTTTAATAACAAGTTCACTCATTGGGCAATGCATCTAATCATTGAAATCTCAACTCTCAACATGAATAATTTGGATAATGAACACCTGACCCTCAAAAATTCTTTTACCAAGTATGTAAAAATTCTTTTGTTTTATGATCATTAGATTTATATAAACAATTATTTATGTATTTCAAAATTATATTATATATAAAATATTCTAAATTAAACTAATCTATCTTCTAGATAGATATCAATTTATTGGTGATATATATTAACTTATATAATTCCCCATCAACATAACCCTAGTACCATATTTTAATACAAGCGCATGTTTATTATTCAAGTAAGAATAATATTTTTGAACAATGCATGGTTTGTCTCATTTGTATTAGAGAATTCTATATCATTTAGACTACATTCTATAAGTAACATTGTAAATTATAATAATGGACATTGAAAGTGAAGATATGTAACGTAAGCTCAAGGAACTCCTCTAATATTAGGATTTGAATTGAAACAAGCTCAATAATTCAAGTGAGTGCACATGTTTGTAAGTAGTGAGTGAGCAACCAAAACACTAACAGTATCATTTCAACATTATTGAATTTAAAAAAGTGTTTGTGCTAACATTTCAATATGATTGAATTAAAAAATTGTGTGAATTTGGTAAAGGGGCTTAAAATTCATATTAAAAAACTAGTAAATATTGTCCTAACTTCATAAGTTCAACTCCCTCACATGTAGAGAAATAGACACTATTGGATGCCAACTCTTCTTTTTTTATTATGTCATTACACATATACGTGAACTCTTCAATAAATGTTAATTTCGTATGACGTGGATGTTAAATGATTATAAACTAGGAAGAAGAGTTTTTAAATATATGGCATGTCTAGAAATTCAAATATATATTAAACTATATTTAATTAACAAAATGACATCCTATAAATTTGTTTGCTTAAAAGATTCAATGTACTAAAGCGAACGTAAACTAGTTTATATCAACATCGTGGAACTTGCAAATTCAATTATTCATGTAATGTATTCCTCACATTGTCAACGTATATATCAAATGTAAGAAATGGCTCCAAAACAATTAATAAATGAATTATTTAGAAGAAAGATGCTTTCGAATAGTACAATTTTAATGACAGGAAACAAGGACATTTTAAATAGTTGAATTATACATACATTTGTGTCTTTGTTGTCCTACGGAATTTTTTTAAAGGAATAGTCTTTAATTAAATTGATATAATTAGAAAATCTATTTTTGTTAAGTTAAATATTAAAAATATATATTTTTTATTTAAAAATTTGACGGGAATCAATAATTATACATCATCAAAGAGTTATAATTCAATTATTTGAACATAATTGATGAAGATTGTGACATATTTCTTAATTACACCACCCACACAAAAAAATAAATAAATAAAGAGTCTTGAATTCCTAAAGGTTGACATATAGCACATGAGGTTAGGATCACGATTATGACAGAAGAGATTTTCTTTAATTTCCCATTCTCAATTGAAGATGTATTAATATAGACTTATTCTTCCCTATTAAATGTCAATGATTTAATGATTTAATGAATAATATAACACCCTCCAATGATCTTATGATGATAAAAAAATCATAGAAAGTTTCACATGTTCTAATTTAAAAATTTAATACTAAAACATGACATTGTTATACAAATCCATTTAGTATATATAATAGTTTTATTTTACTATTAGTTTGCCTTGAATGAATCTTTTTATTATTTTATCTTCACAACACACACACACACACACACACACACACAACCACGTATGCATACATGTACATATACATATATGTATGTTGTAATGCCCCACCAAGTAACTGTTGGAACTAGGACGAAATACTCATTAAAACACATAGATTATTTATTATTTAGTTAGTTAGTTATTTATTTATGTAACATCTATATAATAGGAAATGACACCAAGAACTTCTACAACTTTGTTCATTTTCCACACCAAACCAAATGTTCCTATGATAATCTTTCAACATGAGATAAGTGTGTACAAGATTTAGTACCTTCATAGAATTAGTATCATACAATAAATGAAATAGAAACTAAATAACCACAATATAGCAATCTATTTAGCAAATAAAACACAATTAAGCATCCTATGGCTCTCTATCTAAGAGTGTTAATGTGAAGCTCTTAGCAAGCCTCCATTAATGACAGTCCTAGAATGAGAAATGATATGATAACCAAGCTAAATTGTTCAATTCCAAATGATATACAACTAATTAGCCTTAATTTGCCTTTCTAGCTATAAAATGCAAGAGGTTTGATGCTATTCTCAAATTTGTGGATTATGAATTATGAGTGATTTTGCCTTGTTTATATAGGATTTGGCAAAGGTAGGGGGTGTAGTATAGTTGATCATGATTAAGCTGGAGTTGAGTTTTTGGTTCCACCCTTTGAGGACAATGCAAAGCTTGTGTCCTCAAAGCTTGGGACAAGTAGACAAGATGAAGGGACAAGATGCTCTTTCACTTTGAGTGATTGAGATTGAATTTGGCTTGATCCATGTGAATGCATTTTTTCAAATCTTATTGGTTGATTGAATTTCCTCTCCTTTTGGGTTGTTGAGAGAAATTAGGATTTATTAATTGATTTAAATTCATTTATTTAGCCATGTACCCCTTGAATGGGTTGAATTTGATTTAATTTCAAACTATACAATTAATATAATTAATTGCACATTGATTTAATTTCTCTTGATTAAAATGCTCTTGATTTTGATTCATCTTGAATTAAGACTTGATTTTGATTTTGATTGGCTAAATGTTTGATTTGACTCAATTGCTTTGATCTTGTCCTTGATTCGCTTTGATTTGCCTTGATTTGCTTTGATTTATTACTTAATTGTCTTTGTCCATTTTTAGGTGATTACAGATGCCCCTCTTTGAGTTGACATGTGAAGCATGTCGATTCAAAGAATACTCCGATTTTGCTGATGATAGGTCTTGATTCTGTCGATGGTCGATATTTGATGTGCGTTTGATGTCTTTCGATGGTCAATTCTTGATATCTGATATGAGATTGATGCAGTTTTGATGATGTTCTTTTAATTGATGTTGTTCTTTAATGGTCGTTCTGATAATTGATCTTTGATATGATGCTTGATTTGATGAAAGATTCTGATGTGATGCCTGATTTGATGATTGATTTTGATGTGATGCCCCATTCAATTGATTTATGAAAAAAAAATTGATAAAAGCTTTCACTTTGATTTTGATGATCGTTCTCCTATTTTGATGATGATATTGCTGATGTTGATTATTATCCGATGGTTATGCCCCCCTTAGAAATGAAATGAAATTTGATTGGTGATTGAAAATTTTGACGATCTAGGTCAATTTGCGTTGATTTAGGTCAATTTATAATGAATTTTGATTTCATTTATGATATTGATTTTACACCTATTTGATTAGAAATGCCCCAAATTTAGCTGATTTGATGAAAAATCTTGGTTTGTGGGTCAATTTTGATGAAAGATTCCCTTTTTAGGTCAAAGATACCCTTTTTAGATCAAAAGGCCTATATAAAGGGGTAAAATCTTCTTTTCACTATTCATTTTCACTTTCACTTTTTACTTTTTACTCTTGACCTCCTTTTGACTTTTGACAATGTCGATCCCGATTTGTGAGCATAGATTTGAGCGAGGTTGTCGTTTCCAGCGTTCACTTGGATATGGACCATCGGTGAGTGCCTGAACTTCTTCGTTTTGTCGATTTATGCATTTAATTCTGAAAAACTTGATTTTTTCCAATTAAAACCCCCTTTTTTTTTTCTTTTTTAAATCCAAATAGTGCTTTTGCAACTTTAAATGACGCTTTCACCCTCCAAGTTGTGCTTCCGCAACTTTAAACAGTGCTTCTACGTTTCGAAAGTGTGCTTAGACATGCCAAATTTAGGCCCTAAACTGCTTTTGCCATGTTAAATAGTGCTTTTGCTCTTTAAAATAGCACTTTTGATCTTTTTAATAATGCTTTCAAATTCTTTTGGAGCTTTTGCCTGATTTTTCACTTCTGATCCATTAAGTAGCACTTTTAAACATTTAAACAACGCTTTCGCTCTCGAGCACTTTTAAAGCTTGAAATGGCACTTTCACTCTGTCAGAAATGATTTTTAAATGTCACAGTCCACTTTGCAATGTGGTCAATGTCATCGATCAAATGATAGGTTAAGGTATCCAACTTGATTTTTATAGCAAGTTTTAAGATGTCAGTATGAATTAGTTATAATTTAAATATTTGTTCGTCAATCTAGATTCAGATGATGGGTGATGATAAATTTTCTATCCTATCTGAGTAGAAACATGAAAATTGATTGTGGTTTGATATTTTTAAATTTTTTATTGACTTAGAAAGATCCCAATAATAATTGATTTCAATTCTAATGTGATTGAACTTTCTCTTTGCAAGCTTTCCTTCAGTCGTTGCGTATTCGTGGTGCTTATCCATTATTGTGGGATATAATTTCTGATCTCAATGTGGCAAATCTTCATATCATTAGTCTTTGTGGTCTTTCTTTCCTTCTGCATCTTCCTTGATTCCAAGTGAATCGAGGTCTTCTTACTGCTATGGTTGAGCGTTGGCACTCAGACCATAATACTTTCCACTTGCCACTGGGGGAGATGACCATTACTCCTGAGGATGTATATCATATCCTCCATTTACCTACCCATGGGGAGTAGGTGTATTACGATTCCCTTTATGATGGTTCTACATGTCGGTGGGTTATTGGTGATCGTACTATTGGTGACGCACACATCCAATGGGCGTTGTTCCTTTCTTTTCCTTTATTACCAGTTGTTTTGGGCACCTTGATTGGCAGTTTCTTGCTTCCTGATAGACACGGGCATGGATTTGCTGTCGCTTGGGGTCCTATCCTTGAGGATTTGATGGCACATCATTGTCACTTCGATTGGGGTTCCTATGTCTTGGATCAGTTATACCATGAGTTACACATAGTGGTTTACAGATGTTCCTCTACACTTACTGCAGGAGCTATCCTTTTATAGCTTTGGACCTGGGAGCATATCCCAGTGACACGTTCTATTACAACATGAGATCATCAAGTAGGTTGGCCATTTCCTTGGATGTATGAGGGTATTATCATCCAGACCCATATGGCTAAGACTGATTACTGGTTTTGTGTCATTGATGACATGGATACTATTGTGTGGAGGCCCTATATTGATTGCGAGGCTTGGCTCGAGGATGATTCTGAGCTACCTTACATGTTCTTCCCCCAATGGATAATCGGGCAATCCACGTATGTCATTGAGAGGTTCTACTTCTGGAGATTTTTGCATCAGTATGGGCCTACATAGGATATGCCACAAGGAGTAGCTATGTATGCTAGAGTATAGGCAGAGAGGTCATTATGGGGTCCCTGTGTGGATTATGGGAAGGTTGTGTGAGATATACGAGACATCAGGTATCATCCTTGGTCTCTGAGACCACACGTCATGGATGTTGGTATCACTGATGAGTATACTTCTTGGTTGCATCAGTATCCTTTTCCTAGATTCACTGATCCTACAGAGAGAGTTCCAGCCATTGATGAGGTATGAGATGGAGATGATGGGGTTGTAGGAGATGGTGATGATGATGATGATGGTGGCGATGATGGAAGAGATGGTGGTGGTAGGATTAGGGGATGACATGGACAACATGATCATCGAGGAGCTAGAGTAGGTAGAGTTCGTATCCCAGTGATTTCTCTTGCTCCTATTCCTCCTCCTAGGGCTGATGATCAGGTGAGGGGTCGTCCTATGGACAGAGTATTACATCATGTTGCCATAGATCTGGCAAATAGACCTAGAGTCAGGCATCAACGAGAGGTTGAGGCACAAGTTTTGCTTGATTAGGCACAGGGTCCTCCTATTCAATAGGGTATACATCCAGTTATTCCACAGACACATGCTTCTACTTCTACTTTTTTTTATGCTTCGATGCCATCTTCATCATCATGTCCTTCTTCTTCCAGCTTTGTTCCATCATTGGCAAATCCATCTTCTTCCATGCCTTCTTCTTCCATGCCTCCACCACAGGGTCCTGTCCCAGCTTTAGCATCAGACATTATATCTCTTCAGACTCAGATGTCAGTGATGCAACACCAAGTTACTCAGTTGAGTTCTATGATGTAGACCTTCTTGGAAGTGATGAGTCAGCAAGGTTTACAGGCTAGTTCGAGTCATCCTCCAGATAGTGCTCATGGTCTTGATAGTACCGATGGTGTTGGTGGTTCGGCTAGTTGAGATATTTTTTATTATTCTATTTGATATACATGATCTCATTTATTTGTTTTTATTGAGACATTGGAATCTTTATTGTATCATTTTTGATTCGTTGATGTTTCTTATGCTGATACTTTGGTAGACATTGATGTTTAGATATTACTTTTATGATCATTCATTGAGACTTTGATATCTTGGTGATTTCATGATGATGGTGCCATGGACTCTGATACTCTCTTTGATAGATTTCACTATATATGGTGTCATTATGTGTTGGATCTCTTTTTCAGGTGTTTTGTTATGATATGCAGATCTAGATGTTTCTATCTCCTATATGCTTTGTTTTATGCTTTTCAGAATGAAATTTTTCAAATGTATGCCTATGTTCTATTGATGCTTAAATGATTTTCTTATGTATGACTTAGAATAGATGAATCCAATGTTGATTTAATGATTAATGCTATAAATGATATATAGGATGTAAATGATATAAGATGTGTTAAATGGATAATGAATATATTTCTTATGGTATCCAAATGTGATGGATTTATGCAATGATCATGAATACTTAATGATTAATGATTCTAGATGTTATATGCAATATGGATGAATGATACTATCATAAATGTCCTTTAATGAACCTTAATGAATAATGTGATGTTTTACTGAATGATATGCTTAATGGATTGATGTAAAAGAATGCACCTTAAATGAGATGAAAAATGAATGCAACTTAATGTAATGAATGTAATTCAAATGTATTTTAATGATGTATGCAATATAATGCAATGAACTTAATGATTCAAATGTTAGACACATTTTAATGAATGTAGGGTTTAATGAAGATGACTTAATGCAACTCTAAGCAATGCTTACAAATGAACTTAATCAATGCAAGTGAACTAATGGAATGCACTTTGTTTTTTATTTGTTTTTTATTTCCAACACACTTGATCACATATAGTTGTTTTTGATGATCCTTTTGATTTTTGATTTGACTACACCCCCTTTCTCTTTTTTTTCTTGCAAATTAAGCTAAGAAAGGCAAAACATATTAAATGCATTTAATCTAAGATGTATGCAACTAACTATCATTATTCAAAAATTTGGAGCTTATAATCATCATTGACCAATTTTGGAATCCCATTTTAGTACAACCATCACTAGTTCAACTATGATGATATGAATACTTTTTGCACCTCTTTCTTTGCTTTCCCATCTCTTTCTGGTATGACTACCACTAATTGAAATCAATCATGAGAGTGTGAATACCAATTTTGTCAGATTCTATGTTGCAAGTGGATTTTGGTATTATGATATTGAAGATCAAAATGGCCAAGGTATCCTTTTGCGTAAACAAGCAAAAATCTCAGTTTTATCCTATGTACAAGTCCTCAATGATTCTTTGATGATCACGTCTTTAGACAAATAATACATGATTTAAAACTTTGATTTTAAGACAGTCATTCATAAATCAACAAAAATATCATCCTTTCATCCTAGCTTATCTAGTTTAAAACTTTCATCGATTCGCTAGAAAGACATGATTCCGTCAATCAAGTCAACACTTGAAAAAATTTTGCAATGTTTTTCAAATCCATAGTTCAAGTGTAGTACCACCCATTTCATACTTTTTATCCTGATAAAGATAAGGTCATGTAAGATCTTGGATCAAATTTGCATTTGGTTCAAATTGGATTGGTATGTAGATTTGATTAAGTGTTCCACTTTCATTTTTGATGAATTGATTCCATGATTGAATTTTTGCTTTGATGAATCCTTCTTTCAAGTAGATTTCCCCCAGTTTGGTATGATTTCATTTGTGGGACTTAGGACAATTTGCAGTTTAGGTGACCAAAATCTTGAGGTACTTGTAAATGCAACTGTGGGGTTTTATTATGCAATATATATAAATGCTAGTGAATGCAATATTTACAAGGTGACCTTCTAGGTATGCAACTGACTTGAACTTTCAATGGTGTATGTTTACCAAGTTTTCGCTGATTGAATGGATCTTGCTCTTTTTTTCTATTTTTAAAGCTTTTTCCTTTTTTTGCTACCAAGGTGCCTATTTGCTAGGTTTTCACCAAGGCACTTTTTCTCTTTTTGATTTTTCTTTTTTTTCAATTTTTTTTCATATCATCAAGGTGCCTATTTGTTAGGTTTTCACCAAGACAACATCTTTTTGAGGATCGTATATGAATGTTTTTAGCTTTCTTCATGCTCAATTTTCCACTTTTTTTTATCTTTTCTACTTTTTTGATTTGTTTTCTCTTTTCTATTTTTCAAATGTTTTTGGTATTTTCAAGATCTCTTTTGACTATGTACAATAAATATGATGCTTTCCATATAATTTTTGATACTCTTTATACTCTTTCATCTACCTCATGTATAGAACCTCTTTATATGTATGCTATTGATAGGTTCTTGTAGCTCTTCTCCATCACAATCTGCTAATTTGTAGGTGTCAGTCCCAAAAGAAGAAGCAATGATAAATGGTCCTAACCAGTTTGCCTCCAATTTTCCCTTCTTTTCTCTTTCTGCTTCATTTTTGGGATTCTCTCACAAAACTAGGTCACCTATTTGAAATGTTCTTGACTTAATGTGCTTGTTATAAGTCATTGACATTCTATTTTGATATACCTTCAAATGATCAAATGCTTGTTGTTGTTTCTCATCTAGGAGTTCTAGTTCATGCAACCTAGCAACTCTATAATCTTCCTCACTTATCAAACCATGAAGAGATACCCTTAAGGATGGAAGTTCTACCTCCAAAGGTAAAACTACTTCTGTTCCAAAGACTAAGGAGAAAGGTGTAGCCCATGTTGGCATTCTTATGCTTGTTCTATAAGCCCATAAGTTCAGGTTTATTTTTATGTGCCAATCTCTACCTGAATTGTCCACCATTCTCTTCAATATCTTTAAGATGTTTTTATTCATTGCTTCTTCTTGTCCATTACCTTGAGGGTAATATATTGATGAAGAATGATGAATCATGTGGAACTTTGTGCATAAATCCTTTAGGTCTTTGTTTTTTAAGTGCTTTGCATTATCTATTATGATGGCATGATGTATGCCATATCTAAAAATGATGTGGTTTAGGATAAACAAAGATATCTTCTTTCCCATTACAGTTGATAAGGGTACAACTTCCACCCACTTGGTAAAGTACTCTGTTGCTGTGATGATGAATTTATGACCATTCAAGGATGGTGGATAAATAATTCCTATTAAATCTAGACCCCATTGATAGAACGACCAAGGTGTTGTCATCAGATAAAGCTCTTGTGTAGGTACATGTATCAATTTTACATGGAATTGACACTTTCTACAAGTTTTGGCAAAGTTACAAGTGTCTTTCTCCATTGTAGGCCAAAAATTGTAAGGAAACTCAGGTGCGAAAACAGCTTCCTACGCTAATCTCTATAGGAGAGTATTGTGCAAATTCTTATAAATCCTTACAATTTCAGATTCGTTAACTACTTTAACAAAGATATTGCAACCACATACCATGCATCCAGAAAAATAGAGAATGACACAATGATATACCCTAGGGAAACCTTTCGGTAAAAACCCCAGCACTCCAAAACCTACACAATGTATTGATCAAAACTATTACAGCTTACAATACACTTGCAATGCAAGTTCTTTCAGAAGATTTCCAAAACCTTGAAGACAAATCACAGCAGCATAAAAACATTCCAACCATACACTCGCATCATATCTCTTTGCAACCCTAAAAAAGATTATATCATGCGCTTCACTTTTTAGGGCTACTCCCAAAGATAACCGTATTAGGGTTTTACCATTCTTCGAGAAAATAGGAACCCCAAAAAAAAATTTCAGGCCGATGCCCCGAACCCCACGATTGGGGAAGAGTGTACAGTACTCAAATTTATCAGTTGCCACATGTCTTCACCTGTCATTGAATCTTCCTGACATAGCTCTTACGTGTCATAGGAATCTGTCATAACCATTTTAGCCATGATCTCCTTACACATAATTCAAGATGCCGACACATCAACATTATTTGCAAGAAATACATTTTAAAAAACAAATAATAAGAATAGGAATTATCCAAGGTTGAGACACCTTATTCCTAATATTCTCCCACTTGTCGAACACCTTGTAAGAGCAACAGGAACTAACCGTTATAGGCCAAAAAGGCCCATAGACTCTGAACACCATCTAAACTTCTCAGTGCCCACTAGTTTCGTTAATGCATCTGCAACATTCTTCACAATATCTACCTTCTCCAAATTTACCTTTCCATCTTCCACCATATCTCTCACAAAGTGAAACTGTACATCAATGTGCTTCGTTCTGGCATGGAAAGTTGGATTCTTTGCAAGGCAAATAGGGCTCTGACTGTCACACCAAATAGTAATCTGTTCTGCATCAACACCAACATCAGAACACAATCTTCTAAGCCAAATGGCTTCTTTACAAGCATGAGTAGCAGCCATGTACTCAGCTTCTGTAGTGGACAAAGCAACTACAGGTTGTCGCTTACTCATCCAACTAATGGCACCACCAAACATAGTGAACACATAAGCACTGGTGGATCTCCTACTGTCAATATCACCTGCCCAATCTGAATCCACAAACCGACGAATACAAACTGAATGCGGAGATCCAAAAGAGTTACCATGATAACATATGGAGTAATCTGATGTACCCCTCAAATATCTGAATACTCGCTTAACTGCATCCCAATGTACCCGTCTAGGGTTAGCCATAAACTGACTTAGGACTCCCACTGCTTGGGCAATGTCTGGATAGCATACATAAGACTGCCAACTGCACTAGCATAAGGTACTCTACTCATGTCCTCCACCTCACTAGGAGATTTTGGATAATCATCTACAGATAACTTTGTTCCCACAGAAATAGGAACACATGGTGGTCTACAATGTGCCATGCTGAACCTGTCCAACACAGACTTCACATACTTATTCTGACTCAACCAAAGTTTTCTGTTAGACCTGTCTCTATTGATTTCCATACCCAAGATGTACCTAGCTGCCCCAAGATCTTTCATCTCAAACTGTGTTGACAACTGAGATTTAAAATTAGAAATCATACCCTTACCCTTCCCAAATAGCAACATATCATCAACATATAATGCAACAATAAGAAGGCGATCATTTTCAACTCTGAAATAAACACAATGATCTGATTTTGATCTTACAAATCCAATTGACAACACAAAGACATCAAACTTAAGGTACCACATCCTAGGAGATTGCTTCAAACCATATAGAGATTTCTTTAATCTGCAAACTAAGGATTCTTTACCTTTAACAATGTAGTGCTCAGGCTGTGACATATAAATCTCTTCCTCCAAATCACCATGAAGGAAAGCTGTCTTCACATCCATCTGTTCTATCTCTAAATCATATGATGCACCAAGAGATAATAGAAATCTAATGGATGTCAACTGTGCAACAAGAGAGAATATTTCACCATAATCTATTCCCTCTACCTGTGAATACCCCTTTGCAACCAATCTAGCTTTGTACCTTTCAACACTACCATCTGCACATAATTTCTTCTTGAACACCCATTTACAACCAACAAATTTTCTCCCTTTAGGCAAAGGTACAAGGTCCCAAGTTTTTTTTTTCTCCAATGAAGCCATCTCATCATCCATAGCCTCAATCCAGGACTTGCATCTTCCATGCCCAAAGCCTCTTTCACAGATCTAGGCTCATCAGTGTTAGTAATCAAAGCAAAAGCACAACTAGAATCTAACATAGAATAACCAAACCTTTCTGGTTGCTTTCTTTCTCTCGTGGATCTCCTCAAGGGCTATGGTTGAGGTTGTTCTTCCTCTTCTTCTGAACTATCAGAGGTGCTAGAGCTCTCCTCATCATTAGGCCCAACATGGTCTCTCTGTTTAGTCTTCTCAGGGGTAGGAGGCAACTGAACAACATCTTTTTCCTTTTCTTTTTCATCTAGTTGTAGCACAATAGGAAAAGATGTTAGCTCTCTGAAAATAACATTTCTACTATACAACACCTTACTAGTCATAGGATCCCAAAGCTTGTATCCTTTCACACCAGCACTGTATCCGATGAAAATACATTTAACAGCTTTGTTTTCCAACTTAGATCTTTTCTCCTTTGGAACATGTGCATAAGCTTCACAACCAAAAACATGAAGATGTCTAATTGAAGGCTTCTTACCAGACCACACCTCCATGGGTGTCTTACCAACAAGGGCTGATGTAGGAGATCTGTTAACCAGATAGCAAGCAGTGGCCACAGCTTCGGCCCAAAACCTTTGCTCTAAACCAGCTCCATTAAGCATACTCCTAGCCTTCTCCATCAATGTCCTGTTCATTCTCTCTGCAACTCCATTTTTCTGTGGGGTATAAGGAGTTGTCTTATGCCTCTCGATACCTTGTTCTTTATAGAACTGTTCAAACTCTACTAAGCAAAATTCACCACCATTGTCAGTTCTCACACACTTAATCTTCTTACTAGTCTGATTCTCTACAAGAGCTTTAAATTTCTTGAACCGACTAAAGACTTGTGTCTTACTTTTAAGGAAATAAATCCACATCCTTCTACTATAATCATCTATGAAAGATACAAAAAATATAGACTTGGAGATTGAAGGAACTTTTACAGGACCAAATACATCAGAATGAATAAGATCCAAAACATCAGAAGATTTGTGAGAACTAGAGTAAAACTGAACATGATTTTGTTTACCATAGACATAGTGTTCGCAGAAGTCAAACTTGAGATTGCAATCATTTAACCCCTAAATGAGATTTTTATTTTTCAGGGTTCTGAGACCCTTTTCACCAATGTGGCCAAATCTCATATGCCACAACATTGTCTTTTCTGCAGGAAGCTTACCTTCCAAAGTGTTTGCACTACCATCGGAACCAATAGCCACAAACTTCTTCACTGCTTGTTCAGATGGTGAGGATGTATAACTATTACATAGAGGAATACATGCATCTAGTTGAAATAAGGTACCTCTCCTAGTACCCCTTGCAAGCACTATCGATCCTCTCATCATCTTGCATCCTTCTTTCAAAAAAACAACTTGCACACCTACATCATTCAGCATACTTACAGATAATAGGTTTTGTGCCAAACCCAGAATGTGCATAACTCCATTGATTCCCTTTACTCGTCCATCAGGAAATTTGATAGTGACCCTTTCGCATCCAACTATCTTTAGGTGAGAATCATCACCCAAGTACACCTTTCCACCATCGAACTCTTCATATTTTGAGAACTAGTTTCGATGAGAGGTCATGTGAAAAGATTCACCTGAGTCAACCAACCACACATCATTAGATGCATGGGCTGCCAAAGCTGTGATGAATGCATTGCCATCTTCTTGAGATCTTTCTGAAACTGAATCTGAACCTTTCTTCTTCTTCTTCGGCTCTTTGCAGTCTTTACGGAAGTGCCCAGATTTATCACAGTTCCAACATTTTGCCTTGGACTTATTGGAAGTCTTTGACTTCCCACGGGATTTGGATCTACCCTTATTGTCAGACTTATTGTCATTTTTCTTCCCTCTTTCAGTGGATCTCCCATGAACAGTAAGGGCTTCTTTTTCTGAAATGGAAGCCTTTCTCTGCATCTCCTCTGATAGCAGTGAAGACACCACATCATCCATTTTGAAGGTGACTAAAGTGCTTCTGAGAGCCATCACAAGATGGTCCCATGAATCTGGTAAAGAACACAAAAGTGTGTAGCAATGATCCTCCTCCTCTAACTTGACACCAGCTGATGTCAACTATGCATCCAGTAGATTAAATGCATTTAAATGATCCGTTAAGGATCCACCTTCCTCCATTCACAGAGAGTACAACTTCTTCCTCAGGAACAACTTGTTCACCAGAGATTTGGCCTGATACACGGCCGCAAGTCTTTCCCACAAACTATTTGTGGTTTTCTCATCTAGAACATTTAGAAGAACTGCATCAGTTAAACAAAGTCTTATGAGACCCTTAGCTTTATGGTCTTTGATATCCCAATTTTCTTGAGCTATAGTTGCTATTCTTGTAGCACTTGAAGTCACTTCCCATAGGTCATGATCTTCCAACATGTCTTCCATCTTGAGTTTCCACAACTCAAAATTAGTGCCATTAAATTTCTCCACCTCCATTCTTCCATATGATGAACTTTCCATCTCAATCTGCAAATAAGATTCAGAATGCTCTGCAAAAAACTCCCACTCAAACTTGAGATCAGCTCAAAAAACCCTACCCAACAACTAGTATCGAAAGTTGATCAAGCTCTGATACCACTTGTAAGGAAACTCAGGTGCAGAAACAGCTTCCTACGCTAATCTCTATAGGAGAGTATTGTACAAATTCTTATAAATCCTTACAATTTCAGATTCGTTAACTACTTTAACAAAGATATTGCAACCACATACCATGCATATAGAAAAATAGAGAATGACACAATGATATACCCTGGGAAACCTTTCGGTAAAAACCCCAGCACTCCAAAACCTGCACAATGTATTGATCAAAACTATTACAGCTTACAATACACTTGCAATGCAAGTTCTTTCAGAAGATTTCCAAAACCTTGAAGACAAATCACAGCAGCATAAAAACATTCGAACCATACACTCACATCACATCTCTTCGCAACTCTAAAAAACCTTATATCATGCGCTTCACTTTTTAGGGCTACTCCCAAAGATAACCGTATTAGGGTTTTACCATTCTCCGAGAAAATAGGAACCCCAAAATTTTTTTTTGGGCCAATGCCCCAAACCCCATGATTGGGGAAGAGTGTACAGTACTCAAATTTATCAGTTGCCACATGTCTTCACCTATCATTGAATCTTCCTGACATAGCTCTTATGTGTCATAGGAATCCATCATAACCGTTTTAGCCATGATCTCCTTACACACAATTCAAGATGCCGACAAATCAACATTATTTGCAAGAAATACATTTTACAAAACAAATAATAAGAATAGGAATTATCCAAGGTTGAGACACCTTATTCCTAACAAAAATATCCTATCCTAAGAAGTTTCTTAGCTAGGGTTAAGCCATTTGAATTTGATCCACAGATTCCCATGTGGATTTCTTGCAAGGCTACATTTGATTCCTCTTCTTCTAGACATCTAAGGAGCATTCCATCTAAACTCTTATGATATAATGTTTCAGAAACTATGGTATATCGGGAGACTTGGCGAATGAAGCTTTTCTTTTGATTCCTAGTTTGGTTTATCGGTAGGATTTGATCTTTTAAGTAAGTGTAAATAGGTCCATACCAAGGTGATTCATGTTTAGTTAGTAAGAAAATGGTACAAGGATGGGTAGGGTCAAATTCAGGTTGTTCCACTTCATCTACCAGAAATTCATATCTGGTGCTTTGATCAGGATTTTGTAGAAGTGATGCTAAAGTTTCCATTGCATCTACTACTTTGTTCTTTTCTCTTGGCACTTGCTTAAATGTAATAAGAATGAATTACTTCTTAAGATTTTCCACCATGTTTTTGTAAGGCACCAACTTTTTATCTTTTGTCTGATATTCCTCATTAACCTGATTAATGACTAATTGTAAGTCTCCATAAACCTTTAGTTCTGTCACCTTCCACTCTAATGCCAACTTGATTCCAATTACCAAGGCTTCATATTCTGCTATGTTATTGGTGCATGGAAATATAAATTTATATGACTTTGGAATGGTGGATCCTTGAGGAGTGATTAATAGTATGCCTGGTCCTGATCTATGTTGAGTATATGATCCATCAAAATACAGTTGCCATGTCTTTGCCTCAACATTTACAATCTTGTAATCTGGGAATTCTACTTGAATGGGATGATCATCTTGAAGTGGTGATTCTACTAATTGGTCAACAATGACTTTCCCTTTTATGGATTTGCGGTCTACATATTCAATGTCGAATTCACTCAACACCATGACCCATTTGGCTAGCCTTCCATTTAATGTTGTTTTACTAAGTAGATACTTCAAAGGATCTATCTTGGTAATGAGTCTTATCTTATGAGCTAATATATAATGGTGTAGTTTTTGAGAAGCAAAAACCACAACCAAACATGCCCTTTCAATGAATGTATAGTTTATCTCGTATTTGACCAAGGTTCTAATTATATAGTATATTTCTTTTTCTTTACCTGATTCATCTTCTTGTGCCAAAAGTTCCCCCAATGAATTCTCTATTGCTGAAATATATAGGATCAAGGGCTTGCCTCTAATAGGTGGCATCAAGATTGGAGGGTTCATGAGGTATTTATTCAATATGTTCAAATCTTCTTCACACTTTTCATCCCATTTGAAAATTGTATCTTTATGCAAAAGTTGGGTGAAATTATGACATTTTTCCGCTAGTTGGGATATGAATCTCCTGATGGATTGGATTCTTCCTTGTAGTGACCTCATTTGGCTACTATTTTTAGTTGCTTCCATCTCCATAATGGCCTTGACTTTAGCGAGATCCACTTTGATTCCTTTTACTGATAAAATGTAGCCTAGTAGTTTTCTAGATTGGACTCCAAATGCACACTTTTTTGGATTGAGCCTTACTTTGAATTGCTCTAATTTGTCAAAAAAATTCTCTAAAATTGGCAAATGTTCCTCCCTTGAATGATATTTTTCTAATATGTCATCTACATAATCTTCCATGAACTTATGCATCATATCATGGAATATTGTGGTCATGGCCCTTTGATATGTTGCCTCCGGATTCTTTAGACCAAAAGGCATAACATTCCAGTAGAATGTCCCCCATGCACATGTAAATATTGTTTTATCTTGGTCCTCAGGTGCTATCTTGATCTTTTTATAGCCACTAAATCCATCCATAAGTGAAAACATGGAATGTCTTGCTGTTAAGTCTACAATGGCGTCTATGCTTGGAAGAGGGAAGTCATCTTTAGGGCACGCCAAGTTTAAGTCTCTAGAATCTATGCAAATCCTGATGGACTTATCTTCTTTTGAAACTGGTACAATATTTGAAATCCATTGTGCATAATCAATGGCTCTGATAAATCCCACCTTTAGCAATTTCTCTAATTCCACTTTTACTAGTAAGGCTATATGTGGATGCATCTTTCTCAACTTCTCTTTGACTGGTTTGGCTCCTTCTTTGATATTTAGGTGATGCATAATCAGGTTTGGATCCAATCCCAGCATATCATCATATGACCAAGCAAAATTGATTTTCTTTTCCTTTAAAAAAATTATGAATTCTTTCCTTTCTTCACTAGATAAGGATGTCGCTAGGTGTATGATCTTTGGCTCAGTTTCTGATCCAATATTTATCTTTTCTGTAGGCTAGATCAAAATCGGAGATCTATCTTCATAATGTTTGGATAGAGCATCCAACCTTCCTTCCTTAGGTTCCCCAATTGGGTTTTCACCTTTGGAAACATCCTTTATTTCTTTTTCTTTTTGATCTAGTGTTGCCACAATGTGGTTTTCAACAATAGATTCTTTTCCTTTTTTCCTTTTTTAATTTATTTTTATTTTTTCATGGATTGAAAGTTTGGATACTCCCTTTTATCATTTCTTCCTAATATTCCATAGTAGAAGAAGGTTCGACTGCATTGAGATATTGGGACACTACATTGTCATTCAAAAAGGTTGGAAGGGTAGTTGGTTCAATGGAATCCCATTCAATTAGTTCTGGGTGTATGAGAGTTAAGGGGTCAATACTTGGGCTTGGTTCAATGGGATTTAAAGATAAGACCTCATTTGATGGTTCGTACATTGTATTGTTGAAGTCTATGACATGTGCCTCTTCTAAATGTTCTAAAGAAGTAGGATCAAAGTCTTCCTCACTAGACTCCTCTAAGGTTTTCGTTGGATAAAAGTCATGTGGATTAAACGTAGCATTTGATTCCTCCATAGTAGGTCTCCATGAAGGTACATGGGGTTCACCTACCCATTGATTTATCTCTATTTCTATGCTTGGCACATCATTTAGAACCACTTGATTTGAACCAAATGCTTGATTTGGACTTGATTCTGCTATTTTTCCTTTATCCTTGGTAGAGGCGTAGGTATGAATAAAATCAATGCCCTTATCATGGCATGACTCATCAAATAATGTATCCCATTCCCAGTCATTAGAATCTTCATCACTATGAGATTCTAATTGCAATATCTAACTATAGACCTTAGGATAATGTTTTTGGGTGTACCCTTGTTCAAGATACCCTAGTCATATCTTCTCCTTTCTATCTCGCCATGTTGTTTCTATAGGTTCAATGAGCCCTTCGTTCTTCATGCCCAAAGGTCCTTGGACTTTGTACCCCATCTTTTGCATGATTTGAAATCTTTTCCCATATTGATGTGTGGGAATGGTTATATTTTGAATGTGTTTAACATGTGCACTTGATTCTTCATCTTTGTATAACCAGTTTAGGATCTCATTGTCTTCTTCATCCGGATGATGTGCTTACCCTTACAAAGTTATCATTATATTTATGGGGTAGATTTGAGGGTCTTCCATAGGACTTAGGGGATAAGGGTAAGTCCATCATGGATAGGGAGTATTCACCTACTCCTTTTTGCTTAATTTTGCATTGCTCATCAAAATTATTTATCATTTGGTCCATTTTCTGATAATGGGCCTCTTTGGTGTATACTTGAATAGCTTTGGTTTGGTCTTCTTTTGATTTTTCAATAATATTATCCTCACTAACCTTCTCTTTTCCCTTAGTCGATGTAGTTAGGTTAGTGGGTTTGGGTATGTCTTCAATAACAATTTCCTTCACTATCTTTTCTTTTCCTTTCAACAATGGGATGTCTTTAGAACTTTTCCCTTGCTCCATTTGATTAGGTATAGACCCTTATGCATTGTGTGGGACTAAGGAGTCATTGATAGGCTTGATGTTGTTACAATATTGGAAGGGGTTTAAGTCCCCACTTACCATTATTTCCTAATAAGGAAAATTTAAACATTGGTGGTAAGTAGAGGGAATGACCTACATTTCATGGATCCATGGTCTTCCTAACAAGATATTATAGGTCAACTTTAAGTCTAACACTTGACAAATGGTCTCTTTTTTCATGGGACCAACTCTTATGGGTAGTACTATGAATCCTTTTGAAGCTCTTTCTTTGTCATCGTAGGCTTTAATGGTTATCTTTTTCTTAGGGTCAATGGCCTCCTCAAAAAATCCTTGAGCTTTTACTAGGCTAAGGGTACAAATGTTTAAGCTAGTTCTTCCATCTATGAGGAATCTTTTCACCCTATGCTTATGAATCAAGACTTCTATGTGCAAAGGCAAGTTTTGAGGATGATTAAGTGACATGTCATCTTTCTTGAAAATGATAAGCAGTGGGGTGCAATGAGGTGTTCCATCATATTTTGAAACTTGTCTACCTCCAAATTTAGAGGCACATTGGTCTCCAATAAGGCTTTCTCCAAGATATCCTTATGAGTTGGTGATAATTTGAGCAAATCAAGAATAGCGATTTGAGCAGGAGTTCTTTATAATTGATCAACCAAGTTATATTGTTTTGATGATGAAGTTGAAGCTTGGTTTGGTAGAACAATTCTTGGAGCATTCATAGGTAGAGTGATTTTAGAATCTTTCCCCCTAGTGACAACATTAGATGATTCTTATTTTAATTTCTCCTTTATTATGATAGCATTTATGGTATTGTCCTCTTCACTTAGAGTATTAATTGTGTTATCATAAGTGTGAGCAAAGTTCACCTTCTCATTACCTTTTCTTTGATTTTGATTGTTATTAGATGACTCACCCTTCTTGTGGTTCAAAAAGGGGTTCTTGAAGGCCGTATGATCCTGATTGTTTTGAGGTCCTTCGATTTTGATAGTTCCATCATCTATTAAGTCTTGTACTAAGTGTTTCAACCTCATGCATTCATTGGTTTTATAACCTCTATTTTGATGGTACTCATAATGATGAGAGTCATTCCACCAATTAGGTTTAACTTGAGGTTCATAATCTCTTAAATCAGGTAATGTGATGATTTTTTTAGCAACCAATGTTCTTAATGCGTTCTCCAAGGGTTCACCTAAATAGGTGAATTTTCTTTTGTTAGAAGTGGAGAAAAAGGGTTTGGGCTTATTCCCATTAGCATTATTATAAGGAGTATTAGCATTGTTGTTCGAATTATTGGAATTGTTATTGGAATTACTGGAATTAAAGGGAGCTTTATTCATTTGATTTACATTATTTGATGAATTAGCTCCACTTGATACGTTAAAAGGGGTTGCCTTCAAATTGTGGGCCTCCACAACTCCATCGTTCACAAGATTCTTGTTATTATTCTTTAGCCATAACTTAGGCTTATCATTGTGATTGTTGGCCCCTTGATTATTGACATATTTAGATAGATAATTATTATTGTTGTTGTTGGTATTGGATTTGTTGGAATTAAATAATTTTATCTCTCCTCTCTTTACCAATACATCATCGATCTTGATCCCATTTTTGATAAGTTTTTGAAATGTTGGGGGACATTGGAGTTTTAATCGATAATTCATTTCCATGGTCAAGTTGTTTGTAAATATTTCCATCTTCTCCTTCTCAAGGATACTTCATGGATACCTTGCAAAAATGGTCCTCCACCTTTGTAGGAATCCTAAGAAGGATTCACCATCTTTCTGTTTGGTATCAAACAATTTGAGCATCGTGATTTCGTGCTCAATATGATAGGAATAGTGGGTTACAAACTTGGAGGCTAATTCCTCAAAGGTCTTTATTCCTTGGGGTAACTTTGAAAACCACTCCATAGCGGGACCTCCCAAGCTCCTAGGAAAGAGTCTCATTAGGTACGTATCATTGTGCATGAACTCAATGCTTAAGGCACAAAACTCCCTTAGATGAACCTGTGGGTCTATTTTACCCATATACTTATCGTACTTAGGAAAAATGGTATTGAAAGGAAAGGGTACCATAACTAGGATTTTGTCGAAAGGGAAAGGACATAAAGCTTCAATAGAAAAGGGCTTAGGTTTGACTGCCTTTTTCATGGAATCAATTTTCTCTTGGAAAGTTTTCAATTGTCTATTCATAGCATTCATGGGGTTATCTTGTTCTTGATCTTTCTTAAGTTTCTCTATATCATAGTTGTGAGGAAGCTTTACTCCCGCTTGGGCTAGATTTAGGAAAAATTTCTCCCTATCCCTATCTATTAATTTCTCCATAACTTCTAGGAATTCATGGTCTTGGGCTGCTCTCTCAACTTTTTCTTCAAGTGTTTCTTTAGGAGCTTGATTGGCATTGTTGGTGTTATGGTTGTTTCCTCCATGTTGATGATCATAATATGTAGAATATCCCCTTGATCTTGACCTTTGAAGAGACTTTGGTACTCAACTTCACGACCTTCATTTGCCACATGAGTGTTATCTCCTTGTAAATATACCCTAAATTTGTGGGACCACGTGGAAACTGGCATCCAACAAGGGTTTGATTCGAATTGATCCTTTATTTGATAATTGTTGATTTTTATTGAAGAGATTAAAAATGTAAGATGAACTTTCAATGGATATCTCTCTCACTTGTTTATGTATTTCAAACACAACAATCAAGCATACACTTGTCTCTTTTTACCCACTAACATAAAATGTTTGATTTTGAAAGTATGTTATCATGGGTTTTGCACAAAAAGAAACTTCAAGCACCTACCTAGCTCAAGATTTGGCTCGTAAACATGGCTCTAAAAAGGTGTTCTTGCTATTTTATCAAGGATTTAATATGGATTCCGGTCAAAATGGATCCTAAACTTTCATCCCCCAAGTATGTTAAGGGGCTTCCCACCACTGGTATATCAGAGTTTTGCGTAATCCGTGAGGACTACTCGAGGAAGTTTGAAAATTTAGTATCCTTTTGTCACACACCCCATTAAGGATGTATGTGTTTTGTTTTATAGTGGGTTGGATTCTCACGGAAAAAGCAAGTGTATCCCACTTTGGGTTGTCCCTCTCACCAGCCTCATTAAGGCAAATTCTCAGGAGGTGAGCCCACTAATGTTCTAGCATGTTCATGAAAATCAAGGAAAAGGAGTTAAGAACTAGTTTTGGGGAATTTGATTCACCAAAAGGTGAAGAGCATATCCCTAACTTTTTCTTAATTTCCCAAACACAATAAACAAGATTCAATTACTAGCCCACTAACTAGAGAGAATTGAGTATTTCTACTCTCTTCTACAAACAAGGGGCTTTGATTTTATGTGCTTGATTTCCTCAACCTTTCTTCTTAATTAGAAAGTTTAACACCTTTGGCATTTTGATTCACTAGAAGAAGTGAAGAGCATAGGCCTAAATGCTAAACTTTCCAAACAAAGATAGGTTGTTTTGTAATTACTAGATTCTTAAAAGCACCAAATGCCACAATTTAAGGGAAAAATTCACTAGCTTGAGGCTTACCTTTCCTTGTAGCTAGCAAAGGCTAGGGGCATTTTTCAGTGATTTTTCCATTTTAAGCTTACCTTGGCTATCGTTCCTTTCCAATGTTCTTTTCCTCCAACAAAGTTAGTCAACAAAAATAGCCAAAATGAAGGAAACCAAAATGAAATTGAAGAAGCAAAAATTGAATTGAATCTAAAGCCTTATTTGCAAATTTTAAGAAAAATTCGATTTAAGGTGAGAAAATCCAATTAAGTGACACAAATTTAGTTTTGTATGCTTCTGCAACTTTAAGATAGTTCTCATAAACCTAATTTTCCTCTTGTGAATCCTCAAGAACTGATTTGATGTGAGCAATGTTCTCCTTCTTGATTTTCTTAGTCAAAGCCTTGCCTTCTTTGTTGAATCTTCTCTCTAGTTTTTTTGCTTTCTGTGGTCAGGCATCTTGCAGAGTCATGAAAATCATTTTACCACAGTCAGATAATGAAAATTTACAGTTTATGCAAAAGAGTTGTTGTAATGCTTAAAAGCGCTATTTAACTACCTAAAAGTGTTGTTAATCTGATTAAAAGTGCTATTTAAATTTTGACAGTCTACTCAAAAGCGTAGAAATAAAGAGCAAAAGCATTGCAGAATTGAGAAAAGGCGGTAAAAATAAAGTAAAAGTGCTAAATAAATGTGCATAAGTGCTCAGTAGTCAGGGAAAAATTGTTGTGATAATATTAGACAGAGAATAGAAAGATTTGAAAGCACTGTTGATCGATGTAAAGGCACATAACTTCATCGTAGAAGCGCTGAAATAGTGCTCAGAAGCACTGTTTAACTATGCAAAAGCACCGTTTGAGCTATCAAAAGTGTTGTTTCTTGAAAAACTTGAGAGTTAAACATGCAAAAATTTGACAAAAATGAACAATTCTGAGATATTAGAAAAGTGAAGCATTCTGCCCCATAGTGGGTGTCATTTTGTGTACAAGTTTTAGTACCTTCATAGAATTATTATCATACAATAAATGAAATAGAAACTAAATAACCACAATATAGCAATCTATTTAGCAAATAAAGCACAATTAAGTATCCTATGGCTCCCTATCTAAGAGTGTTAATGTGAAGCTCTAAGCAAGCCTCCATTAATGACAGTCCTAGAATGAGAAATGATATGATAAACAAGATAAATTGTTCAATTCCAAATGAAATACAACTAATTGGCCTTAATTTGCCTCTCTAGCTATAAAATGCAAGAGGTTTGATGCTATTCTCAAATTTGTGGATTATGAATTATGAGTGATTTTTCCTTGTTTATATAGGATTTGGCAAGGGTAGGGGGTGTAGTATAGTTGATCATGATTAAGCTTGAGTTGAGATTTTGGTTCCGCCCTTTGACGACAATGCAAAGCTTGTGCCCTCAAAGCTTGGTACAAGTAGACAAGATGAAGGGACAAGATGCTCTTTCACTTTGAGTGATTGAGATTGAATTTGGCTTGATCCATGTGAATGCATTTCCTCGAATCCTATTGGTTGATTGAATTTCCTCTCCTTTTGGGTTGTTGAGAGAAATTGGGATTTATTAATTGATTTAAATTCATTTATTTATCCATGTACCCCTTGAATGGGTTGAATTTGATTTAATTTCAAACTATACAATTAATATAATTAATTGCACATTGATTTAATTTCTCTTGATTAAAATGCTCTTGATTTTGATTCATCTTGAATTAAGACTTGATTTTGATTTTGATTGGATAAATGTTTGATTTGACTCAATTTCTTTGATCTTGTCCTTGATTCACTTTTTTTTTCCATGATTTGCTTTGATTTACTACTTAATTGTCTTTGTCCATTTTGAGGTGATTACAATAAGATAAGACATACAATCGTAGTAATGCCAACAACTATCACTACATACCTAAGTTTCACTTTCTTGTTTCTTCACTATGTCCTAAGACCTATATCTACACACATGTCTTCACAACTAGATGTATGACATAAGACTCGTTAAACTTTACATTCATGATAATAAATATAACCTTTCTCATTATCTTATCTAGATGAATTACAAATATCGTTAGGAAAATCCTAAGGGGCCAAACCTAGGTCTTGAGGGATCATTATTGATGCCCTTGGCTATGTTCATACTCAGAGACTTCTTAGTTTGACTCAAAAATCTTGAAACATTTCACACTAGTCTCACCAAAGTGAGGGTACTAAATGCGTCAATGTGGAAATATATGTTACACTTAGGCATCATGCATGACATCTCAATCAGGAACATGTCTCATACTCATACAAAAGTGGGTGATCATTGAGAGACATCTCTCGACACTCACCACCATTGAGATCACTTATTAAGACTACAAACAACTAGAAGCCTTGCAACATACCCCACTTCAGCTACATAGGCGAGATCATGCAAATTGAAATGGTTCTTTGGACCCCTACTAACTTAGCACACCCATCTATGTCATCTAAATAATATAACGAATTATGTTGGCAATCTATACAAGCTTGGTGGGTAACTAACCAATCCATGCCCATAAGAACTTGATAGGACCACAAGGCTGGGATACAAAGATCTTTTAAGGTGGCTAAATCCAATGCACAACTATGGACTATTGAGTCTATGGGAACCTTAGAATTTGTGGCCAACCTAACCTACCAACTATCAGCCTACCTTGCCACTAATAGAACACTTTAATCCACAAGGAAAATGGAAATAAAGGAATTTGAAGTACCAAAATCAAATAAAATAGATATAGAAATCCCACATAAGACATGTATAGTCTCAATAGTGGTTTCCTAATGCTTGGCCTCACATTTATCAACCATCATGAATAACCTATGAGATCTACTTTCATCCCCTACTATAGGCTCAAAAGTAGTCAACATTTGACTCATTAAACTTTACATTCATGATAATAAATATAACCTTTCTCATTATCTTATCTAGATGAATTACAAATATCATTAGGAAAATCCTAAGGGGCCAAACCTAAGTCTTGAGGGATCATTATTGATTCCCTTGGCTATGTTCATACTCAGAGACTTCTTAGTTTGACTCAAAAATCTTGAAACATTTCACACTAGTCTCACCAAAGTGAGCGTACTAAATGTGTCAATGTGGAAATATATGTTACACTTAGGCATCATGCATGACATCTCAATTAGGAACATGTCTCATACTCATGCAGAAGTGGGTGATCATTGAGAGACATCTCTCTACACTCACCACCATTGAGATCACTTATTAAGACTACAAACAACTAGAAGCCTTGCAACATACCCCACTTCAGCTACATAGGCGAGATCATGCAAATTGAAATGGTTCTTTGGACCCCTACTAACTCAACACACCCATCTATGTCATCCAAATAATATAATGACTTATGTTGGCAATCTATACAAGCTTGGTGGGTAACTAATCAATCCATGCCCATAAGAACTTGATAGGACCACAAGGCTGGGATACAAAGATCTTTTAAGGTGGCTAAATCCAATGCACAACTATGGACTATTGAGTCTATGGGAACCTTAGAATCTATGGCCAACCTAACCTACCAACTATCAGCCTACCTTGCCACTAATAGAACACTTTAATCCACAAGGAAAATGGAAATAAAGGAATTTGAAGTACCAAAATCAAATAAAATAGATATAGAAATCCCACATAAGACATGTATAGTCTCAATAGTGGTTTCCTAATGCTTGGCCTCACATTTATCAACCATCATGAATAACCTATGAGATCTACTTGCATCCCCTACTATAGGCTCAAAAGTAGTCAACATCTGACTAGGTCCTAAAACTAATCTCTTAGGATACTAAACTAACTTGAAACCATGTTAGCCACAAGTGAAACATCATCCTCTAATAAAATTATGGCCTATAGATGGTGCATTAAACAAATGGAAACTATCTCTATTGGCACTCTATTGCACAATTTGGGATGGCTAATTATAATAATATGACCATTTGTTATAGTATCGATTGTGGCCTCTAATGACCAAATTACTTGAATTGTGACTACTCTCATGGCCCTAGGTAGGCTTCTAAATATGTTTTTTTTTTAATAACATGGAGGGTGTGGTCTATTCCCTAGAAAATCTTGTGGGCATTGACCACATAGCTTGTGAACCTAGTCCTTAGAAAGGTGCATAACTAGCCTATATTCTTAACTCACCACCAAGGCCCTTGGGCACATTATCCTCTATCAATCTCAACTTTTCCATAATGACCTCAAAAGACTTGGGCATAATGACTCAAACACCACCAGTGATGTAGGCATTAAGGCCCAAAATAAAGTGTTTCAATAACATAGGTTCATCATCGAATATACTAGCATATTATTTCAGCTCAAAGAACCTTATCTCATACTGGTTTATTTTCATTTCTATATATCATGTCTTGTGAAGCTCATCAACACATTTGTAATAAAATTTCTCAAAGAGAAAATGTGCTTGAAATTGATCTAAGAAAATATTCCATGAGACTAAAGTGGTATCTATATTGAGCTTCTACTCCTCCATATGCCACCAAGTATATGTGAAACCTTTGAGATGCATGAGAGTACATCAAGCCCTAGTGTTTCTTCCAAAAACACCCATGACATGCAATGGTCAAGATCTATAAATTAGGTGTCCACCTCTAAAGCACCATAAGACCCATAAAAGGTAGATGGATGTGACCTAATAAGGTATCTCATGTGCCCTTCCAAACTAGAATCATCATCAACCATTGTACAGTATCTCTTGTGAGAGCAATACATCCCTCACGCCCACCCCCCACCCCCCTCTCTCCTATGATTGACCTATAGAGCCAATTGGACTAACGAATGATTGTTCTCTACTCTATCCACTTAATGACCATGGTCTGATAGGTGGAACTTCTCATGTTGAGATGCCTCTTGTCAAGGTCCCAACTATGAAATAAGTTCATGGGGTAAATTAAGGACCTAAGGGTCCCTAAATATTCCATCCTAACTGCCCCTCTAATCACCTTGTTGATTTTCCTAATGATCATATTGATGCTTCTCCTTCTAATGAGGATTTTTCAAGCACTTGTACAAGTAGCTCAAGTCCATCCCTAATTACTATTCCTTGGAGGCATCCTTCATTAAAAATGAGATATATATTAGGACCATCATAAACATGTCTATGAGCCATACTAAGGTAGAAAAGGAAAAATAATAAGCATGAATGAGTAATCTAAGAAACAACACATGATTTGTTGAATATTGATAATGCATGGAGAGGTGATTGAGACATTTAATATGTTTAATCACTATGTTACTAAATGGACACTCATATTGTTGTCATTTGTGTTTTGTCACAGATGTCAACATATGTTTCTGAGAGAAGAACATGCTGGTTGTCATAGTGTACAAACATTGTATGGATGTTTCAAATGCTAAAAAGTTAGATGAGAGTTTAGATGGATGTTTTGATCTTATATCTAAGATCACATCACTAGATGTTTCATATTGAGAGAGATACAAATGTTTTAATGAAGATTGGTCACTGGACTGTGACAGTGAGAATTGACAAAGTTAGTCTCTGGGTTTCTGGTATATCTTTCAGAGGATTTGGATTCAAGGTATGTGATCTTGAAGGATGATAGATAGGGTACTAAAGGACGTTCATTGGTCAGTACAAGGTATGGAATGATTGGTGATGTCATCTATGGCGTGTGTTCTGGTGATAGTTTATTTTGAAGCTGACTCAGGAAATGAAGCATATGTTTTGTTTGGTGAGCATAAATTAATGATCTCGGTCCTTAATTATTGTATTGAAATAATTGTATACTTGTTATAGATACCATGTGTATCTTAGAAATGGTTTATGTAATCATTTGTAAAATAGGAAAGCCTCATGGGCTAACCTGATCATGGTAAATTGTAATAAGGTATATATGTAGAGTCTTTTCTTTGGAAAAGACATGGATGGAATGTATGTGATATAAAGAGGTTGTGAAAGCTGTGAGCTTGTGTCTGCTGTATGTAGAGCAGAGGTTTACTAGTGGACTTCATTGGAACTAATCAAGCAAAGAGAGTTGTTGGCAAATAGTTCAAAAGATTGTGTATTTCTTCATATACACCTGTGTTGCAAACAAGTGAGTTCTGAAGGTGGATTTAACCTTCTTTGGACAGTGAGCCCTCCCTTTTGTTCTTGACTCCTAACAGGGTATGTTCTCTAACAAAGACTATGTACTGTAATGTTTCAATAAGCTCCTAACAACGCTATATCTTCTAACAAGGATTACTATAATCTTAGTACATCATTTGTGGGTGCTAATTCCCACTAGGGTTTTAAACTTGAACAGGGTTTCCCTGAGACTAAAATATTATGTTATTGTGTTGGCTTTCATTGTGTTCATTGGATCTGATATTGTGGTGCTTAAAGCTTAAAGTTTAATAATCTGTCATACAACTGATTCACCCCCCCCCTCTCAGTTGTATTGTGGACTATTATTCCTAACAATTGGTATCAAAGCTTGTGGTCCTTAGAGAGAAATATTAACAACTTGAGGTGATCTTGGAGATGGCACTCTATAGGAAGGATGGTCCTAAATTAGAT
Organism: Chamaecyparis obtusa; assembly: GCA_027943335.1. Lineage (NCBI taxonomy): Eukaryota > Viridiplantae > Streptophyta > Pinopsida > Cupressales > Cupressaceae > Chamaecyparis > Chamaecyparis obtusa. The sequence goes on along the minus strand of BSBK01003723.1, from coordinate 68,712 downwards.
CCTGAGAACTTTGATAGTTGGAAGAACAAGATGCGAACACACTTGTTGTTTTTAGGCATAGACTACTAGATGATTACAAAGAAGAAAGTAGCCATGAAGACTGAGAATGATTTTTTGTCTGCTATTGATGATGAGAAGAAGTTATTCTCATATAACATGGTCGCAAGGGAAGCATTGATCAACACACTATTTGAAGGTGAGTTCACTGAAGTTAAAGAATTAGATTCGGCACATGAATTTTGGAATAGATTAGAAGCATTATATGAAGGAGACAAATATACCAAGCAAGTGAAGTTACAATACTGGAAAACAAAGATGGAAAAGCTGCAAATGTATGAAGATGAAAGCATTAGAGCCTATGTTCAAAGGGTAACAGAAGCATTAGTTGGAATTAGAAATTATGGAGGCACTTATGATGAAGAAGAAGTTATTGTGAAGATCCTCAGATCATTGAATATTGTATACAAGTTCAAGGCAATGTATATTCAAGAGACTATACCCCTGACTCTGAATTTTAGCAGAGAAATTTTGATTGCAATGCTAACTACTTTTGAAGTTGTGGAATTAGGAGAAGTTGTACCTAAAGTTGAATCTGCATTTAAGGCATCCACACAAAAAAAATTGTCTACACTTCTGAGCACCAGCAAAGAAGACCTAAAAGAAGAGCTTGGTGAGTATGCTGAGGAATGGGAACAGATAATGACTGAAGAAAGAAAGATTGATGAACTTGTTGCACTGATTGTTAGAAGAGAAAAAGAGGTAAGGGAAAGTTTGAAGGCAAGTTACCCTTAAAATGTTTTTCATGCAATAAGGTAGGTCATTTTGCATCTAGATGTCCTACAAGAGTTTCTAAGTACAAACCAAATTATGAAAAGATTAAAAAAGATAGAGAATGTTATTATGCTAGTGAAGGAATCTCTGATGATGATGATTTAGATTATGAAGAGATTGGATTTGTTGCTATTAAAGATGAACCAGTACATGAAGAAAAATCTTTAGTATCTCATGTTGACAAGAAAACTAAATGAATAATTGATAGTGGTTGTTCTCATCATATGACTGGTGATAAGAAAAAGTTTGTTAAATTAGTAAATTATGATGGAGGTGTTGTGAGGTTTGGGGAAAATCTCCCTAAATCTATCATAGGAGTAGGATCCATTACTCTGGATGGAAAGACTAATATAGACTATGTACTACTTTTTGAAGGACTGAAACATAACTTTTTGAGTGTCGGACAGTTAATGGATAAAGATTTTCAGTTAAGTTTTGTTAATGGTAAATGTTTTATTAGAAGCAAGGAAGGAAAACTAATTGCTACCAGTTCAAAATCTAGAGGTAATGTATTTGAACTAAGCACATCTGGAGCCTCTTGTTTTTTTGCGAAGGTAGATGACATTTGGTTATGGCATAGGATATTTTGTCATGTTAATTTTGACAACATTGTGAAGGAAAGTATGGATAATGCAGTAAGAGATCTACCAAAAATTGTGAAACCATGTAACACTGTATGGAGAGAATGTGTTATGGGAAAGAAGACTAGAAGTAGTCATAAAAGAAAAGAATATACATCAAAAGGAAAGTTGGATCTGGTTCATACAGATATGTGTGGACCTACAAGAACAAAGTCATACTATGGTGAAAGGTATTTTATACTCTTTGTTGATGACTTTTCTAGAATGATGTGGGTTACTTATTTAAGAGAAAAATCATAAGCATTTGATAAATTCAAGTTGTTTAAAGAAAAAGTAGAGAATGAATCAGGTTTAAAAATCAAATTTTTAAGGTCAAACAGAGGTGGAGAGTTTACTTCAGACTTATTCAATTCATACTATGAAGAGCATGGGATAAAGAGACAAACATCTACTCCTAGGACTCCACAACAGAATGGGATATCAGAGCGAAGAAACAAGACTATACTTGATGTTGCTAGGACAATGTTGATTGAAGGAAATGTACCTCATGTACATTGGAGAGAGGCTGTTGGAACAATAGTGTACACATTGAACTATATTCAAATTAGATAAGGTACAAGTAAGACTCCCTATGAACTATGGTTTGATCATACTCCTGTAAAATATTTTAGAATATTTGGCAGTAAGTGTTATATCAAGAGAGATGATGAGATAGGGAAGTTTGATGCTAGAAGTGATGAAGGAATCTTCCTTGGTTACCCCATTAAAAGCAAGGCTTACAAATGTTTCAATCTGAGATTCAGGAAGATGATTGAAAGCAACAATGTAAGAATAGATGAGAAGTTTCAGATACAAGAAAGAATGTATGACAGTAATCAGATTGCAGAAATAAAAGAAGTTACTACTACTGCAGAAGAAGAAGAACTTGTTGAGGAAGAAAATGAAAAAGAGGCTTGTGATGCTAGCACAAGTAAGACTATTGAGACTCCTAAAACACTAAGGTATGACTTGATTATTGGCAATACCAGTCAGGGAGTGCTAACTAGATCAAAAGTTAGAGAATAAATATGTTTGATTTCTTAAGTTGAGCCAAAAACTATAGGTGAAGCATTTAAAGATGAATCTTGGATAAATGTTATGAAAGAAGAATTAGATCAGATAAAGAAGAATAATACTTGGGAACTGGTTCCTAGACCTAAAAATAAAAATGTAATAGGAACAAAATGGGTTTTTAGAAACAAAATGGATGAAGAAGGAATTGTTGTAAGGAACAAAGCAATACTAGTGTGTAAGGGATACTCACAGCAAGAAGGCATAGACTTTGAAGAAATATTTGCTCCTGTTGCTAGAATAGAGGCAGTAAGATTGTTCATATCTTATGTTGCACATAAAAACTTCAAAGTGTATCAAATGGATGTAAAATCTATATTTTTGAATGGAGATCTTGAAGAAGAAGTCTATATAGAACAACTAGATGGATTTCCTATATGTGAAGATAAAGACATGGTGTGCAAATTGAAGAAATCTCTGTATGGGTTGAAGCAAGCTCCTAGGGCTTGGTATGCAAGGTTAGACAAGTATCTACTTGGGCTTGGATTCAAAAAAGGTAATGCAGAAAACAATTTATATTTAAGAACTAGTGAATATGGAATCCTGATAATAGAAGTATTTGTGGATAACATTATCTTTGGAGGTAATGATGATCTATGTAATAAATTTGCTAAAGAAATGGAAAGTGAATTTGAGATGTGCATCATAGGTGAAATGAAATTCTTTCTTCAATTGCAAATAACTTAGAATGAGAATGGTATTTTCATTTCTCAGACCAAGTATCTCAAAGAATTGTTTAAGAAATTTGGAATGGAAGATTGTAAACCAGTAGGAACACCTATGGTGACTGGTAACAAGCTAACAATTGATGATGAATCAAAGTGTGTTTTTCAAACTTTGTATAGATCAATGGTTGGAGGACTACAATATTTGACCCACACCATACCAAATATTGCTAATGTTGTTGGAATTGTGGCTAGATATCAAGTAGAACCCAAAGAAACACATCTAGCTATTGTGAAAAGGATACTGAGGTATCTAAGAGGAACCATAGACTATGGCTTATGGTATGACAGAAATGATAGCTTTGAACTTCATGCTTATATTGATGCTGATTGGGCGAGAAATATTGATGACAAAAAAAGTACTAGTGGTGGTACATTTTTCCTTGGGAAAAATTTGGTTTCTTGGCTAAGTAAGAAACAAGATTGTATAGCACAATCTACTATTGAATCAGAGTATGTTTCTACTGCTATAAACTGCACTCAGATTGTTTGGATGAAACAAATGCTGATAGACATTGGAATAAATTTTGATGAGCTTGTGGTTATCCATTGTGATAACACCATTACAATAAATATGTCAAAGAATCTGGTGATGCACTCCAAAACTAAACACATTTCTATCAAGTATCACTTCTTGAGAGACAAGGTGGCAGAAAAGGAAATCAAACTAGAATATATCAGTACAAAAGAGAAAATTGTAGACATCTTCACAAAGCCACTACCAAAAGATACCTTTGGATATCTCAGAGGTATGTTGGGGGTTTAGACCCCTCCTAGTCAGATCTAAATGATGCAGAGATGCATTAGTCTAGAGGTATTTAGAGCCTTATCATTATCTAGACTGAATGTAGGGATCTACTCCTTAAGGGGAGTGATTGTGGAAGAAAGTTTATCTGTGAAGGTATCCAAAGCCTCATGACACCCTTTTCCATTGTTGTCAAAGGGGGAGTATTGCTATGAGAAAATCCCTGCTGTATGGGGAGATTGTTTAGTTGCAGGACTTTGGATTGATATAACTTTGGGATATGATTTTCCCATATGTTGACATCAATGCCAAAGGGGGAGATTGTTGGATATTGCTAATGCATGGAGAGGTGATTGATACATTTAATATGTTTAATCACTATGTTACTGAATGGGCACTCATATTGTTGACATTTCTATTTTGTCACTGATGTCAACATATGTTTCTAAGAGAAGAATATGCTGGTTGTCATAGTGTACGAACACTGTAAGGGTTTTCAAGATGCTTCGAAGTTAGATGAGATTTCAGATGGATGTTGTGATCTTATATCTAAGATCACATCATTAGATGTTTCATATTGAGAGAGATACATATGTTTTAATGAAGACTGGTCACTGGACTGTGACACTGAGAATTGACAGAGTTAGTCTTTGGGTTTCTGGTATATCTTTCAGAGGATTTGGATTCAAGGTATGAGAGCTTGAAGGATGATAGAGAGGGTACTGAAGGATTTTCATTGGTCAATGCAAGGTACGAAATTATTGGTGACATCATCTTTGGCATGTGTTCTGGTGATGGTTTATTTTGAAGCCGACTCAGGAAATGAAGCATATGTTTTGTTTGGTGAGCATAAATTAAGGATGTCGGTCCTTAATTATTGTATTATAATCATTGTATACTTATTCTAGATATCATGTGTATCTTAGAGAGGGTTTATGTAATCATTTGTAAAATAGGAAAGCCTCATGGGATGACCTAATCATGGTAAATTGTAATAAGGTATATATGTAGAGTCTTTTCTTTGGAAAAGACATGGATGGAATGCATGTGATATAAAGAGGTTGTGAAAGCTATGAGCTTGTGTCTATTGTATGTAGAGTAGAGGTTTACTGGGGGACTTCATTGGAACTGAGCAAGCAAAGACAATTACTAGCAAATATTTCAAAAGATTGTGTATTTACTCATATACACTTGTGTTGCAGACAAGTGAGTTTTGAAGGTGGATTTTACCTTCTTTGGGTAGTGAGCCTTGGGTAGTGAACCCTCCCTTTTGTTCTTGACTCCTAACAGGGTTTTTCCTCTAACAAGGACTATGTACTATAATGTTTCAATAAGCTCCTAACAGGGCTATATCTTCTAACAAGGATTACTATACTCTCAGTACATCATTTGTGGGTGCTAATTCCCAGTAGGGTTTTTACCTTTAACAGGGTTTCCGTGAGACCAAAATATTATGTTATTGTGTTGGCATTTATTGTGTTCATTGGATCTGATATCGTGGTGCTTAAAGTTTAAAGTTTAATAATATGTCATACAACTGATTCACCCCCCGCCCTCTCAGTTGTATTGTGGACTATTATTCCTAACATGATTTGAACTAAACACAAGAGGACATATACACCAAAGCTCCTAGCATATGAACATGGTCTATGATACTAAATAAAATGCCCCACCAAGGAATCCTAAAACCATAGGTTAAACCATGCACAAATATAAATACTTTGAAACAATTATACCTAAACATGTATAAAACACAAGCACATTGGGCTCAACAATAAGATAATCCAATTGGTTTCTTTACAACTAAGCACTATCATAAGTCTCTAAACACTTCTAAGGATTCCAAGACACTTAACTATGCAACTAATATAGAAAATAGCATTCCTCAAGTTGCCACAAGAGCTTAGATTAAACAAATGAGCCACTTTCCACACAAGTCAGTTAAATATGCACAACTACTCATAGAGGTGACTAAATCATCCATGGACAAAGCTAACCAGCTAGGTTCATTTTAAATCACCAATGGAATGTTCCTAGTTATCCATCATATGATTTTTCATTTAACCATTATGAAAACATGATAATTCAACTAGAAAATATTATAAATACAAGCCCAAACCACCATGCAAACATAGATGTGTTAGAAGCCAACCATACAAGATGAATTGGGCAGAGATACAAAAGGATAGGTAAAGATGCCAATATGAAGGCATGAACATTATTCCTTGTATGCAAATGTTGATAAACCTAGACAATGATCTACATGCATAGACACTATTCTATAATAAGTTGCTAGAGATCAAAAAGTCTCAGACTAGTGAGGTTGATATATTTCTTCATAGGTAGAGATGATAACTAGTGTAGACACCAGTAGATGGTCGCAAATACTCAACTAAAATTTCAAGCCTAAAACTTAAGAAAATTAACTCAAAACTTTTCTAACAAAAATGTGGATTTTAAATACATGTACCACATCTTGGAGCACAAAATAAAAAACATCAAGGTTTGCTTCACTTGATTCCAATAAATTATCTTATTATTACATTACCCAATGGTTTACATATATATTTCAATTACAATAAGTACAAGTGAAAAAAATAAGGAGGAAAGAAGGGTAAATATGGGAAATATTAATCTCACCTATGAATACAATGTAGAACATGTACACTAGCCCCCAATAATGGCTCATTGCACCACCCAACCATATGGTACATGTCGGTCCACACTACTTTTCTCATTGAGATAGTCAAACAATCCAAACAAGATACAATGCATAAACAAGGTAAGATTAGGCTTACACACACACCATGCAAGTTCCTTTCAAGTATATGAATATCATTTTTACTCCGACCTCAAGAGATTTCCTTGGACTTACTTGATATTTTGTAAATATACAAATATAATGCATAATGTTTAGTCTTGAAGCAAACAGATATAGTAATCTTCCAATCATAGATCTATACTCTTTTTTTATCAACCTCTAGAGACTCATCATCCTTTCTCACCTTGAATCCACTATCCTTTGGAGCTTCCATGACTTTTATTCATCCATTCAAACTTCTCTAGGAGTTCTTTGATATACTTGGTTTTGGAGATGAAAATACCATCCTCTTACATAACTTTAAGGCCAAGAAGAGAGTACATTTCATGAATCATAGATATTTTAAACTCCTACATTTCTTCAACAAACCTCTTGCAAGAAATATCATTTCCTCCAAATATATAATATCATCAACATACACTATTACTAATAGGAACTTATTATTTTCATTTTTAATATCAAGATTATTATCCATTGTACCTTTGTTAAAGTGTTGCTAGAACAAATATTTATCCAACTTGTTATGCTAGACCCTAAGCTCTTGTTTAAAACCATACAATGCTTTCTTAAGTATATAGACCCTATCCATTTTTTCTGATAGTTTAAAACCTCTTGGCATATCTGATGTAATGATAGTAAGTGAATTTTGGAGATGTCACAATGTAGATTTGATTACATGATTATCATTTATTATGTTGTCATTAATGTGAACTATTGACCTTGTGTTCTTAGTGTGTTGCCAAGCATAGTTGTGATTAACAAAGGGTTGCAATGAATTTCAGTGGTTTCTATCTTTATGGGAGACATAGGTGTGGCTTTGTATGTTTAATGCATGACCGCTACTGCTAAAGTGATCTTATGTGAAAGTTCTGATCAATTGAAGTATAACAATACAACTGCTAGAATAGTTAATAAAGGGTGATAGATGATTTGAATGACTTGACAAATCTTTATTGTTTCTTGTGGCGTGGTCACAAGATATGATGGTCAACTGTGTTCAAATGCTACAGTTGTGAGTGGAACTAATTTGAGTGACCACTGTGCAGGATAGGTGATTGGCGAACAGAGATAGAGTTGTTAAACGGTTAAAGTGTTTTTGTTCTTGAGCGACAATTGACAAATATTTGATTTGTGATTGGTGTTGAGGTTGTGGAATTGGTTGAGTTAGTCATGATTTGGTGATGTATCTTCATGATCGGAGGCAATGATCTGGTATCACATTGTTCGATGCTAGCGTGTGGAGAATATTCTAGAGGAAGCATGTGTTTGGTCAATACGTGTTTGACCCCTTGACACAAAATTCTATGTAAATCATTGTATTGGCCAATGTGGTCTTGGAAATGTGTTTTGTACATTTAATTTTTTTTGTGGCACGTTAGATCTGAGCAGGATATTGTAAATTTAAATCTATTTCAGATTTAGGGCCTCATTAAGGCGATGGACTTAATAAAATAGAAAACCACTACATCCAATAAAGAGTTTTATTTTTTAACACAGTTTATTTAACTAATTTCATTTTTTTCATTAGAGATGTGATCCCGCAATTCATGAAGATATTATTTTCCTTCTCCTAACTATAAATCACAAAGTGTGATTTGAAACATTGAATTTTTTTAAAAAGAACCTTATACAATTGAATCCAAAATACTCAACTATAATTTTCATTATCAAGTTGTGACATTGTTGTTGGTGCCACCAAGGTTCATATTTCTATTAGACTATTGTCATTGTGGGCTCCGTGACGTCACTAATCCAATGTAGTTGTAGGTTATAAGCTTCACATTGATGTTGTCAGTGTTCATGCCAAGCTACTTGGTACTGATTATGCTCCAGACCCTCATTGGACTATAATGCTTGTTGTTCAAATTATTCACATTAAGTGAAATTTTTGTTCATGTCAAGTAACTTGGTACTAACTATGCTTAAGACCCTCATTAGACTATTGTGATTGTGGTTCTAGACTATTTGTATTGTTGTTCATTCATGTCTAAAATGAAATCCTCCATTTATAACCTTTCCTTATTAAAATCCGCTGCAAAGCCCACTTACTAATATATAAAAAATTCATTATTCACATTCTTTAATCATAAAACTGAATATAACAAATGCTCTTCTGAATTATCAAATACCTTTTTGAATTATCAATCACCAAACATCATTTATTAATCTAAAATAAATTATATATTCAATTATATCTTAGTCTAAACCAGCAAGGCCACATGGACATAGCTCAAGACTCAATGCATCTCTCGGTTATCTAATATGGTGGTGCTATGAGAATCCCAAAGCAATAAAATACAGAATCTTTACATGTCGTTATTTAATATGAAAAGTAATATCAGTATGAAAAGTAATATCAATGGCAGTGTAATAGCATTATAAAAACGAAGTGCTAGAGTTTCCTTGAAATGGTGATGCATACGACAAGATTACATTGGAACACTGTAATCTTAATGGATGTAATTATATAACTGAATGAGACAGAAAGACACGTGGCCTTGTGCCATTATTAATCACACTAGCTGTGAGAAAGTTTAGAAGGCTACATTTACCAATGTGTCTTCTGTCATCTCAACTCAGATTACTTCCTTCCCCCAACGAACACCTTGTCTCTCTCTGCAGTAAATGTTGTTTGGAATCTCTTTGCCTTGAGCTATCGTGTCGCCACAACTGTACCTACTCATTTAACTTCTCAATGTCTATCCAGTTATGGAATATGTTATTTCTAATCAATCATAATAATGGAATATCTGTAGCATTTTTGTTGAAAACATTAGACCCACATTTTGAGCCAATATAGAATTCTGCTGAGAAATACATATTAAAGTACTATAATAAAATGAAATAGCAAATGGGTGTGAGACTTTCAATGTCACACATTATTTTCATGTATAGAAGAATGGTTAGTAAAGGTTTTAAAATTTTTTTTGTATTTTGCTAGTTTAGTATTATGATATCTTTTAAGGTCTTTTTTGGTTACAAATTCCTATTTTCCTACATGTTAACAAGTGGTGTTATGTCAAACAATTATTAAATAGAAGACATATGACAAGGGCACCTTGACTATCAATAAGTTCTTAGAAGAAACCTTGTCATCTCACATGTGATTCACCCTATTTCTATCCCGAGGGCTATATCATTCCTTTAAATGAGCTCCTCAACTTCGCTTCATATGATCCCCCAAGAAACTACTCCAAACTTTAATGTAGTTGCCTCTTCTCACTCTTCTCAACAACATCCCACTTATGTTCTCATATTGCCAAAACTTACGATTGTTACAACATTGCCATGCATAATTGATCTCACAACTCCATCCAACAACACATTGTGACTCCATTCAACAAAACATCACGGTACCATCCAATAATGCATCATAATTTCATCCAACAACAAATCATTACTCCATCTAGCAACACATTCAACAAAGGAGGTAACCTTCAACAAACACACTAATTCAAGAAGCACTAAAAACCATCACTTGTTTCAATTTTCCTTTAATGAACACCTCATCTTCTCCCCACATGGTGTTGTGATGATCTCCTAGACATTATAAACCCTCGTGCACTTATTTTAACTGACCCTCCTCAACAACATCCCACTTATGTTCTCATATTGCCAAGACTCCAATTGTTTGCAACATTGTCGCACACAATTAATCTCATGACTCAATTCAATAGCACATTGCAAGTCCATCTAACAACACAATGCAACAAATGTGAGGACCTCTAAAAACCTTACCGATTTGAAAAGAATGACATGTGGAAAAGTTAATCTCATTTTCCTTTCTTATTGATGTTGAAGTGGAATTTGGTTTAAAGATAGATACATGTTATTGATATTTTTCACATGGTGTACTCTTCAAACATGATGTCCGACTTTTTACAATGGGAAAAAAAAACTAGGAAAGGAAACAAGTCGGTTTATTAATATTATTAAAGGTTTAGGTAAATGCAATGCTTCAAGTATGTTTCATCTTCATATGTCAATGCTCAATTTGTTCTCTATTATTTCTCTAAGAACATCTATAGCCAAGCTTGTTATATCTAGGGTTGGGTTTTTTATTTCCATTTTGAAGGCGCATCCAAATCCAAATATCCTATTTGGTTAGAGTTTTTTTTATTAACATATTAATTTGGTCATTTTTGCATGAGATTGTTCTCCAACATACTCACATCATCTAGTGTAAACACTTGTCTAATAAATTTACCATCCTTTGTATTCACTCTTATGCATAGGTAGAGCTTGATCTCTCCTAAATTATATTGAATATTATCTAGTGATGTAGCCCTATCTTTGAGACGGATTAGTCTATTAATTATTTCAATATACCTAACACTTGTCTTTAATGCTAATAGGAGGTAAATTTCATCCATGATTAACCAATTTGGAAACCCACTCCTTCTCTCCAATCTTCTCATGACTCTAACCAAAACCATATATCTCTATTGCTGCCACCAAAATATAATCTAGTTCAACCCCCTATTCTCACTCCCCTCAATCATTCACCTTCTCTTTAGATAGTCTATGGTCACCACCCACTTTCTTCTCAAACCCCTACTTCTTATTTTGATCCTTTATCAAATTAATCTTCCATATTTTCTACACCTTACTATAAGTGTTTTTTTAATGATGGTTGGAACCTTCCCAAGAATATTAAAGATTTTATCTTCCCACCATGTTCATATAAAAAACTTCCTTCCTCTTTGAATTGTTTCTTCTCACCCTTATTTTTGTTTTTGCCCCAATTGATCACACCAACCTTCTCTCCTATGAACTCTTGATTGTGCACTTGTCTTTTCTCCATAAATTATCATATATAGGCTTAGAATGTTTGGGTAATATCTATCCCAACTCATAATTTTTAGGTTACTAGGGTCAATTCAACTCACCATGTTCAAATCCTTCTTCCATAAAAAATGATATATACGCAATCTCAAATTGGATATAAGATTATTTTATTCACACCCACCACCTAGATCGCAATAGTGGTGTAAATCTAGTATTGGCACCATGCTTTTATAATTTATTAGTTTCTTCCAACAATGATCCTTCAAATAGCTCTGTGTGAACCTCTCTCCTCATTTAGCACTACATAATAGATCTATTTTTTCTTTAATTTATTCTCCTAATTCTTCTTGTGAAAGAGTTCTACTTTTATTACACATTCACTAGTCTATGTACCACTAATTGGTTTATTGGTAATTCAACTTCAATATGGCTGAGAATTCATCAAACCAAAATTAGGGAATTTCCTTACAAATCTTTCAATTTAATTTTGAATATTTGACTCTTTCCTATAATATTTTTGGTCTCTTTTACGCATTCCCTAGATATTTTGAAATTGAATAAACCTATAGTTGACATGGAATTACTAGATTAGAATCTCTTTAAAATATCAATAGATTTTATTATATATGTCTCACCAAGTCTTCTTACACACTCATCTTCCTATAGGCATATAATTCATATTGATATTTCTTATGCCCTCTTTAATCACCTTGTCAATATAACATACATGTGTATATTTGCGTCCACTTCCAACCCCTCATTCTTTTCCTTTAAATTAATGTCTCACGTGTTTGAAGGAAATGTTGATTTATTTCCCTTCTATCTTCAATTAAGATTGAGTCATCATTAACCTTTCACATCCTATGTAACTATTTATTAAAAATTGAGGTAAGGTTAGCATGGTACATGCGCACTTAGTGGACTTTATGCCTCCATGAGGCCATTTAGTAAATATTTATTTTATATTGTGTTTGGGTCATGTCATAAGTTAATTTAGACCATTTTAACATTTTTGAGTCATTTAATAGGTTATCAGGGGATTATGAGTTTATTTTGTCAAAAAGTTGTAAAATCTTGCAAAATGGCAAAATGCAAGAATGGGAATTTGAAGAGTCAAGGTGGTTTATAAGTTAATTAGTTGGTTGTTAATGGTGGGAATAATTTTTAAAGGCATAAATAGCCTCAATCGACTGTTTTAATGGTATATTTTGAGTTTTGGGAATATTTGACTTAATAAAAGTGAGTTTTTGTGCTTTTTTGTTATGAAAATCAGTTTGTAATTTAAATGGTACAACCTCGTATGGAATTATATGGGTTTGAGACTTATATTTATGGAAAGATAATTTTACTTCACATATTGTTCATTTTTTCTAGTCCTAAAGAAAAGGTCTTCCAAATGGAGTATTAAGAAAATCTTCCTAACAACCCTGTTAAGAAATGAGGGTTACTAGTCTTTGTTAGCAATAACAATGCACCAACACAACTGAGAGGGGGGGTGAATCATTTGTGTCCCAAATCTTAAAATTTAAATTCCTTTTAAGGTTATTACTTTAAACAAACTAAAATAGTAATGTAACCATAAGAACACCACAAAATCAAAACACCATAACACAAAGATTTGTTGTCGAGAAAAAACCTTGTTAAGGGAAAAACCCTAGTGGGGATGGAACCCACTAATAATGCACTAAATATATTATTTCCCTATTAGGAGATGATTATTACATTGATTACAAGTCCATGTTGAAGTAAAAACCCTATTAGGAGTTGATTACAAGGATACGCTCACTGCCTGAGCACACTACCCAAAGTGAAGGTTAAATCCACCTTATAGATCCACTGTCCAAATAAATGTATAAGAGTATAGAATAATAGTAATGAACTAGCTTACAACAACTATCATTTCCCAAATAGTTCCAATGAAGTGCTTAGTAAATTACCTCTTCTTTACATCCAATAGACCTTCCAACAACAAGTTCACAACCTCTTCTCAATCATCACACACAATTATTCTAATGAATGACTTTCCTTTATACAAGTTACAATAACCAATTAGGTCATCCTTTTAGGACTTCTCTAATGTAAAAATACATAGACCCATGCTAAGATACACAAGGTATCTTAAACAAATACACAACAAATAAAAATTATCAAAGGTGCTCCAAGATCCACAATCCATGCTAGAAACCTTATGAACATGTTATCTCCTCTCATCATCCCCTAATAGGTCTTCACAAGACCACACACTTCATCTAACATCACCTAGATCTTGGTAACCCAACAATCTCCCAAAATATTCTCCCATGTGTCTTTTTTCAAGCCTCAAGCTTGCATACCATTATCCATGCTAGCATCCAAGTTATCCTAAAAACTCAGAGACCATCTATGTCATAATCCTCTAAAACTGCATTATGACTAGTCTTCACCAAAATAGTAATAACTCATGAGTAAGAATAGATAATGATCTTTGACTTTAGAAATTTGGTCTACACACATCCTTCATCATAAATCTAAGCTCTCATATCCTAGAATATTGTACAATGTCTATACCACTCTGTCAGATCTTGTTGTTCCTATCATAACCAGTTTGTCTGAGACTTCTAATTAAACCAACTAAAGCATATGTTGACATCAATAAAAAAATATGAATGTCAACACCTCAAATAGAAACAATTCTAAAAATCCCCCCCTTTGGCATTGATGGAAACATATGTGAAAAACCATCAACCCGCAAGATCCTCTGAATGACCTCTTTAATGCTCCCCCTAACATGGTAATGGTTATTCATCTATAACACTCCCCCTTTGACATCAATGGAAAAGGGTGTTAAATTTCTTCCCACCTCTACAAGGAGTATATTTTTTAAATCTTCATGCCTTCAAAAAACTAGGTGCTTAATCATCCAAGTGTGCTCTATTATGTTCTATGATCACTCCCCCTGAGGAGTGCATCCAAGATAAAATCCATGGAATGATATAGCTCTGATAAATAATGGACTAATGCATTCCTAAATCATCTAGTTCATACAAGGAGGGGATCTCACTCCAAGAAAACCTCTGAGATATTCAAAGTTATCTTTGGCAAAGGTTTAGTGAATATATCTATTATTTTATCATTTGTACTGATGTACTCCAATATGACTTCCTTTTCTACAACCTTATCTCTCAAAAAGTGATATTTGATTGAAATATGTTTAGTCTTTGAATGCATAACATGATTTTTTGACATGTTCATTGTTCTTGTATTATCACAATGAATTACAATAGGTTCTTCAAAGCTTACCCTTATGTCCATCATCATTTTCTTCATCCACACAATCTATGTTCAATTTATGGTAGCACCCACATACTTTGACTCAGCAATAGACTGAGCTATACAATCATATTTTTTTCTCAACCAAGAGACCAACCTTTTCCCAAGGAAAAATGATCTACCACTAGTGCTCTTCCTATCATCTACACTTCCTGCCCAATCTGCATCTGTATAAGAACACAATTTATCATACCATAAACTATATTCTACTATTCCTTTTAGATATTTTAATATCCTTTTAATAGAAGAAAAATGAGTCTCCTTAGGATCATTTTGGAATCTCACAAAAATTCCAACTGCACTTTCTATGTCTAGCCTAGTGTGTATTAAGTAAGTATGCAAACCTCTAATCATAGACCTATACTCTTTCTGAAAGACACTTTTAGATTCATTAGTAGTTGAAAACTTACACCCAGTCACCATAGGTGGCCCAACAGGTTTACAATCCTTCATTCCAATCTTCTTTAGAAACTCCTTAAGATACTTGGTTTGTGAGATGAAAATACCATGTTTATTTGAATTATTTGCAAACCAAGGAAAATTTTCATTTCACAAACCATTGACATTTCAAACTCACTTTGCATATCTTGAGGAAACTTATTGCTCATATCATCATTACCTCCAAAGATAATGTCATCCACAAATAACTCAACAACCAAAATACCATATGTACTAGTTCTCAAATATAGATTATTATCTGCACCACCTTTTCTAAAACTAAGATGCAATAAATACATGTCAAGCTAAGCATACCAAGCCCTTGGTGGCTATTTTAGTCCATACAAGGCCTTCTTCAACCTTCAAACTATGTCACCATATTTTTTCAAAGGGAATCCATCAATCTTTTCTATGTATACTTCTTCCTCAAGATCACCATTTAGGAGTGCAAACTTCACATCCATCTGATATACTTTGAGATCTTTATGTGTTACATAAGAAAGGAACAATCTTACTACCTTTATTCTTGCAACAGGTGCAAATGTTTCTTCAAATTCTATACCTTATTGTTGTGACTAGCACTTACAAACTAGTGTATCTTTATTCCTTACAACTATACCTTCTTCATTTATTTTGTTTCTGAAAACGCATTTGGTTCCAATCACATTTTTGTCCTTAGGACTAGGAACCAATTCCAAATTTTTATTTGTGTTTATCTGATCTAACTCTTCCTACGTTTCTTTAATCCACGATTCCTCTTTACAAGCCTCATTAGTTGTCTTAGGTTCAACTTTCAAGATTAAAGAGAGATCATTTCTAACCTTAGACCTTGTTTTCATACCTTGATTAGCATCCCCAATAATTTGATTTTCAGGATGGTTCATCAAAACATACCTTGGTTTTCTAGGAGGTTCCTTTTGTTCACTTAAGAAAACATGTACACCATTTTCAATCTCAAAAATATGCCCTCCCTCTTTACTCTCAATATTTTTCTCAATAATTGGATCACACTCATACATCCTTTCTTGAATTTGAAACTTCTCATTAATCGTCACATTAGAATGTTCAATTATTTTCCTTAATATCATATTAAAACATCTATATGTCTTACTTTTGGTGGTGTTGGAAATATAGATGGAGTAACTGAGAGGGGGGGTGAATCAGTTAACCACAAAAATATTACCATAGATCCCTTAGATGTCTTATTAATTCATTTGCTGCTGTCACTCGGTAATCATATAGAGAAATGCTGAAACTTGGTTATTGCAGTGAGTATTAATTATAACTGTTCTTAAGTATTCATCAGTGATTAACATGCATGCATAAAGAAAATAACATGAACACAAGAGACACCAAATTTAACATGGAAACCCAATATGGGAAAAAACCACCAATGTAACTAGTTACTATTTTTCACTCTTCTGAAGTGAGCCCTGTTAGGAGCCAACCTAGTTAAAGGTTACAAAACACACTATTAGGTGTGACCTTGTTAGAGGATTTAATCATCCTGTTAGGAGTGGCCTTGTAAGAGGTCTTTGAAACAATTCAATAGAACTGTGACCTTGTTAGAGGATTTAGAAAATGGCTATTAAACCAACTCTGTTAAGAGATTTTGAAATCACTACTACAATGGTAAGAAAGTAACAATGAAATGACCTGAATAATGATGCAACTGAATTGCTGATTATAGATCTTTGTTCTGCTTTACTAGATCCTTCCTGATCAAATATATCTCTGCTGCTCCTCAAGGATATCTAACCATCCTTCAAAATTCGCTCACACTTTCCTTCTTTTCCACTTGCACACACTTTTAATTCACAACTTGACCTTCTATATATACCATTTGGATTGTCCATTCACATTGCCAAGTCGGCACTAATAATCATTACAAACATTAACACTCATTACAACAGTCGGCTGAATAAACAAACAAAATTCTTTACCGGGCTGACCTTGCTCAATAAACAATAATCCTAAAAAGATTTCCTTCGGTGACCGAGTGAACTTGGTAAACACTACGAATTCTGCAACATCCTTTGAAGACCGAGAGATTTCGGTAAACATAGAAAACTGCCTCGCTGACTGACTGAGCTCAGTAAACACTAGGAATCGCTTAGCTGACCGACTAAGCTCGGTAAACACTAGGAACTTCTTTGCTGACCGACTGAGCATGATAATTGATATGACATTTGTGTGACATCAAAGACAACACACAATTAATCCAACAATCTCCTTCAGACAATTGTATCCAACAATCTCCTTCAGACAATTGTATCCAACAGGTGGAATACCTAATAAAAATACCTTCATCACTCCTTGCATCAAGCTTTCCTATTTCATCATCTCTTTTGATATAACAATTGCTACCAAAAATTCTAAAATACTTTATAGAAGGAGTATGACCAAACCATAGTTCATAGAGAGTCTTACCAGTACCCTCTCTGATTTGAATGTGGTTTAAGGTGTAGAGATAAGTGATAAATTCTTCCCTCCAATGCATGTGTGCCACAATTCCTTCAATTAACATAGTCCTCATAGAAACCAATATGGTTCTATTTCTTCTCTCTCCTATCCCATTTTGTTGTGGAGTTCTAGGTGCAGAAGTTTTTCTATATATTACATGTTATTTGCAATATGAATTAAATGCATCAAATGTAAATTCTCCACCTCTATCTGACCTTAAGCATCTTATCTTCAAACTTGACTCATTCTCAACTTTTGTCTTATAAATCTTGATCTTATCAAAAGCTTCAAACTTTACTCTAAGGAAAGAAACCCACATCATTTTTAAATAATCATCAATAGGAAGAATGAAATACCTTTCACCATAATAGGACCTTGTCTTTGTAGGACCACATAGATCTGTATGCACAAGATCTAGCTTCCCCTTGAATGAAAATGATTTTCTTTGAAATCTTCTCTTTGTTTGTTTCCCCAGTACACACTCCATGCACATAGTGTTAGTAGGCTCGATAATCTTTGGCAGAACTATGACTGCATTTGTGTTACTAGCCTTCACAATAATGTCAAAATTCATATGATATAATCTTATATGCCACAACCAACTATCATCTACCTTATCCACAAAACAACTAGCTTCTACAGTAATCAATTGAAACACATTGCATCTTGTTTTTGTTCCTGATGTGATCAAGTCTCTTGTCTCACTTTTGATAGTACATTTCCCATCCATGAAGTGCAAGTGGTAACCCTTCTCTACAAGATGTCCAACACTCAGCAAGTTATGTTTAAGGCCATCAACAAACAAAAACTTGTTAGTGTTATTTTTTTCATCAAGAGATATTGATCCTCTACCAATGATCAATCTAGGAGTGTTATCACCAAATCTAACCACTCCACCATCACATTTATTTAGGTAAATAAACTTTTCTTTATCACCAATCATATGATGAGAGAAACCACTATCTATAATCCATTCTAATTTATTATCCACATGTGAAACTAAATATTTCTCTTCATGAATAGGTTCTACATCCTTAATTGCAACAAATCCAATCTCTTTTCATCATTTGCAATATCATCAGAAACACCATCACTATCATGATAACATTCCTTATCCTTCTTGAAAAACTTAATTTTGTACTTAGGAACCCTAGGAGGACATCTAGATGCAAAGTGACCAATTTTATTGCAGGAAAAACACTTCAGGGGCAACTTTCCTTCAAAATTACCCTTACCTCTATTTTCCATCTTTGTAATCAGATCCACAAGCTCATCCAACTTTCTCTCTTCTTCCTTTATTCCATCCTAAACATCAACATATTCTCCAAGATCTTCATGTTTTCTACCTCTACTAGTGCTCACAAGGTAGGATAAAGTATTCTTGTCATTGTGAACAATAGCCTTAAATGTAGTTTCTAGTTTAGGTAATGCTTCATGTAGATATACAGTCTCAAATGTGGTTAATTTTGAAATCAACATCTCTCTATTGAAGTTCACAATGAGTGGATTGACCTCCTTGATTTCCTAAACTTTTGTCTTATAAACTAGACTCAAAGTTCTCTAAATCTTTGCGATCACTTATTTCTTAGTGTATGTGCCTCTAGAATTTCTAATTACTGTAATAAACTTAGTTACCCTCTATAAATATCCTCTAACATTCTCATCATCTCACATTCTCATGTTCTCCATCTTTTATTTCCAATTCTGCAACTTCACCTTTTTAGTGTATTGATCTCCTTCATATACAACTTCTAATCTTATCCAAATCTTGTGTGTTGAATCAAGTTCCTTAACCTCTATGAATTTTGCTTCTAAAAGTGCACTGATCAATGCTTCCCTCACAACAATGTTGTTATGAAACAATTTCTTCTCACCTTCAATAGCATTAGCTATCTCAGATTCATCCTTGAGATTTTTATCCCTCTTGATAATCATCCAATAATCAATTTCCATGCAGATAAAATGAGTCCTCATCTTGTTCTTCCAGCTATCAAAATTTTTAGCATCAAACTTAGGGCTCTCCTTCTTGTAGTGAGTCATCTAAGGATCTCCTCAAGTGGTTAAGCTTTCTATCTTAGGACCAAAATCTCTTATACCAATTGTTAGCAATAACAATGTACCAACCCAACTGAGAGGGGGGGTGAATCAGTTGTGTACCAAATCTTAAACTTTAAATTCCTTTTAAGGTCACTACTTTAAACAAAGTGAAACATTAATGAAACCATAAGAACACCACAAAATAAAAACACCATAACACAAATATTTTTTGTTGAGGAAAGCCCTGTTAAGGTAAAAACCCCAGTGGGGATGGAACCCACTAATAATGCACTAAAAATATTGTGTCCCTGTTAGGAGACCTCGCCCTGTTAGGAGCTGATTATTATATTTAGTACAATTTATTATTAAAGGATAGACCCTATTAGGATTCTTTCCAACCTTGTTACCTAATTTGATTACAAGGATAGGCACACTACCTGAACACACTGCCCAAAGTGAATGTAAAATTTACCTTCTAGATCCACTATCCAAACAAATGTATAAGAGCATACAATAATAGTAATGAACTAACTTACAACAACTAGCTTTTCCCAAATAGTTCCAATGAAGTTCTTAGTGAATTACCTCTTCTTTACATCCAGAAAATCTTCCAATAACAATTTCACAACCTCTTCTCAATCATCACACACAATCATTCTAAGGAATGACTTTTCTTTATACAAGTTAAAATAAGCAATTAGGTCGGTCTGTTAGGAATTCCCCAATGCACAAATACACACACCCTTGCTAAGATACACTTGATATCTTAAAAAAATACACAAAAAATACAAATCATCAAATACATGCCAAGATCTGCTATCTATGCTAAAAACCTTCAAAACACATTATCTCCTCTGGTCGGCCCCAAATAGGTCTTAGCAAGACAACATGCTTCATCTAACAACACCTAGATCTCAGTGACCTAATAATCTCACATAATGTTCTACCATGTGTCTTATATCAAGCCTCAAGTTCACATACCATAATCAATGCTCGTATCCAATTTATCCTGAAAACTTAGAGACCATCTCTATCATAATCCTCTATTGCTGCATTGTGACTAGTCTTCGCCAAAATAATCAGAACTCATATATAAGAATAGATAATGATCTGGGACTTTAGACATAAGGTCTACATACATCCTTCATCACAAAACTAAGCTGGCATATCTTGGAATGGCATACAATGTATGTACCACTCTGTCAGACCTACCTAATCCTATCTTAACTAATCTATCAAAGGCTTCTGATTAAACCAACTAAAACATATGTTGACATCAATGAAAAAACATGATTGTCGACACCTCAAACAACAATAATTCCAATAGTCTTGGTAAAAAGGCTACTTTATTTTGAACCATTGGAGCTTTATACAAATTGGGAACCACATCCATAATGGTTCCATATACAATCTCAACAGAGATATTTTGGTAATAATGTGTTTTTCAAAAGTTATGGATGATTGTTTGGTTGTCTCAATTTAAAAAATCAAGCCCAAATAGGCCTAGTTATGAAGGAAATTTGAAGTGAACCCCATCCTATGCATCAATTGTTATAATATCTCAAAAGGTCTTGGCAATGGAGAATTTTTGTGTTTGTGTGATCTTTTTTTGCAAGTTGGTTGCCAAAAAGCTAGGTAGAGGAAAAGAGGAGAGACCTATGTGAGGAAAAGTCTAGTAGAAGCAAGGTGAAAGAGACTTTCTTGAAGAAATGGATTTTCTGTATTGGTACATGAAAGTTAAGGGTTCGTGGAAGAAGAAGAAAGGAAAAAAGAGAAAAAGAGGAAGGAAGAAGAAATGAGGCAAAATGAGATAAGCAGGCTAAAGAAAGCAATGGAAGAAAAATAAATAAGGGAGAGGGAGTTGATGAAAGATATAGAACAAGGGGAAAAGGATATTGAGGACATGAATAAAATGTTGGAGAAGATGATTGAGGGGAAGAAAAAAATTTGGCACTTGATCGAGATCTTATTATGGCCTATTCAAAGGTCAATCCATAAAAGAAGACAAATAAAGGCATCAAAGTCATATGTGAAGATGATAGAAGAAGATGATTAAAAAAAGGAAATCTAAGGTAACGATGGTAGAATAAAAAGAGCACATGGAGATTGAAATCATTTTATAATTTGAAGGTACCATAGTAGAGGTGATGAATGATCTGATTTTAGAGCGAAATGATATTGATTTAGTGTCAAATTCTGATTTTTTGAAGGGAAATGATGAAGTGACTCTTGGAATTCAATATTGCCTTAAAGAGTATGTTGATATGGTTATGTTTTATTCATTGATTTTCAGGGAGGATAATAGATTTTAAGTTTTTTTCACTTTAGAGGTTTGTGATCCTAACAAGGTAGAAAGGTTGAAGGAAGAGTGTTCCATTCATCTAGACAAGAGATATTAGATACAAGGTGCCAAGCCAAAGAGGGCACAAGTTTGCATGGACAAGTTACAACCAAAGGTGAAGATGAACACCATTTGGAGTTGTTTCAAAGAAGAAAAGGGTTAGACCATATAAGTCATCAAGGAGGAGCATTTAGTAATGGTTACTTTTTACTACCCTCAATTCAAGAGGGATTTGAATTTTATTTTGGTCAAGAGTATGGTGTAGGAGCACCTAGTGGAATTCATGCCTCCATGATGCCCTTTTCTAAATATTTAATTTATGTTGTTTTTGGGTCATGTCATAAGGTCATTTAGACCATATTTAACATGTTTCAATCATTTAATAAGTTGTGAGGGGATTGTGAGTTTATTTTGTCAAAATGTTGCAAAATCTTAGAAAGTTGTCATATTGCAAAATGGAAAAATGCAAGAATGGGAAGTTGAAGAGGCAAGGTGGTTTATAAGCTGATTACTTATTTTTTAATGGTGGGAATAATATTTTAAAGGCATAAATAGCCTGAATCCATCATTGTAATGGGATATTTTGAGTTTTAGGAAGATTTGGCTTAATAAAGGTGAGTTTTTGTGCATTTTTGTTATGACAATCATTCTGTAATTTGAATGGTGGGTAAGTGCACAAAGATGGGGGACCAAAAAGGGGGGGTATAAGATGGCACTTTTTTTTTTTTCTAAAATTAGCAAAATTTGAACTTCGCTGAGAAATTGAAGATAGTTAGACTCAAAATTTCAAGATGCACTAAGAACAAGAGTTGTAGTACTCTGAATCTAGTTTCTAAACTATTAATTTTTTTTGAAAATAATGGATTTTAAGGCCCTAAAAAAGGGGGAGCATAAAAAGTGGTCCTCTTTTTTTGTGAAAAAACATAACATTGTGTCTAGTGTGCTCCCCCTAAAATGTTAACTTTTTTTTGAAATTTTTAAATTGCTCTAGTGAGAACTTAACTAACATCACTTAGTTAGCTAACATCACTTAGCTAACATCATTACGTAAATTTAGCATAACATTAATGGTGAGCAGAGCGGGCAGAGTGGGAGGAGATGGAGGTTTGAATTCAAATTCTGGCTTAGGTAGGAAAGTACCTAATGGCAAATTCTCTACAAGAAATGATGCAAGTGTTGTGCAGCTGGGGGGAGTCTCATTAGGTGAGGCCTCCACAAAGGATTCAGAAGAAGACAAGGAGCCTGACGTTACTCCTTCCCGAGGTGGTGGGCCGGAGAAAATAATATCTTATTTGGCAAGTAAGTCTACCTCGACAAACTGTGCTAGAAAGTTTTCATTAGAGTCTTTGGCTAAAGGAGGTTCGTCTTCCCTTTTTGGGATTAAACCTACTAGAAAATATTCCTTTTTGTGTATTAACAATATTTATAAACTTGGGAAGGTATTTTTTGATATCTTGTTACATGTTCCTCTCGTGGATCACATTGTCTCTACTATGGCTCTGACCTTGGTAGGTAAATTTATTGGGCCTAGACCAAACATTGACATGGTTAGAGCCTATTCAATGAAAAAATGGAATCTTAAGGGTCAAGTGGATATTGCAGCCATGTCGAAAGGATACTTATCATTTGATTTCTCTAATGAGGAAGATCTCTCTAAGGTTCTATGTGGAGGACCCTGGATGTTTGGCAAGTCATCCTTGGTGCTACAAAAGTGGTCAACTAACTTGAATCTCAATGATGACTTCTTTGTTTCTGCCCCTATTTGGGTGCATTTTCCTAGTCTTCCATTGGAATATTGGGATGAGGATGTTTTTGCAGGACTGGCGGGTGCTTTTGGAGAACTCATGTCCACTGATCCAATGACATCAGTGAGATCAAGGTTGGTCTATGTGAGGATATGTGTGAATAGCCATCAATCAGTGGATCTCTCTGAAGTTAAAACTATTATGTCTAAGCTTGGAAAATATATTCAGTCCATTGAATATGAATCGGTGCCCTTTGCCTTTTTTGTTTGCAAAATATATGGGCATTGGGCAAAGAAGTGTCCTCATAAACAACATAAAAATATCAAGGGGATTTAGGAAAAAAATAAAGAGACAAAGAAAGAATGGAAGGAAAAAAACCAAAATAGTAAGCCTGACTTGAGAACTATGGATAATTTAGGTGAAAAAGGAAAGGAAAAAGAGTTAGAGGGGGCCCTTCCCAGTAATGATACTCCTAAAGAAATGGTCAATCCTCTATTATCAGTAAAAACATTGGGAGATTATAAGGAGAAATGAGGGTGCCTACCATTGTAACCAGCAAAAACCATGAAGTCCAAATGGATGGAGAACTACCCCCAGCTAATAGGAGTTTGGAGAGTGTGGGATCCCAGGAACTAGATAATTATAGTCTAGTTTCTAGGGTGGAAGATTCATTCAAAGAAATGATAAGAGTTGAGGAAAAAAAATTGAACCCTCAAGGGACTACTATGCTAGAAGGCTTGTCGAATAGTGACACTATTGAGGATAGTGGATTAAAAGAACCAGGCATTTGCTAAATCTGGTTCGAATAAGAAAAATGATAGTCAAGCCTATGGAGGTGTGCAAACAAGATGCCAACAAAAGGAAGATGTTGGATCTCCTAAAGATCCCATAGGCATAAAATCATTGAAAGAAGAAGAGAATAGGAAGCTAGATAGAATATTGTGGATGGGTGTCAACTGACCATCCAGGAGATCTATTCACCATATCATAAATGAAAATTATTTCATGGAATATTAGAGGACTGAACAGTCCCCACAAGAAGGATTTATTTTGCATTATTGTTAGAGACTATAATCTAGATATTTTTCTTATTCAAGAAACTAAAATACTTAGGGAGAAATTTGAGAAGATTCACCCAATCAAGAATGGAGGTAGTATTGGTAGTGATTAGGAAGGAGCTTCAAGAGGAGTGATGATTTTTGGAACAAAAAGTCTATTGAATGTTTTATTATTAAGGTTGACAAGAACATCATTATGGTGAAAGTTACCCATACAAGAGATAATTTTTCTTGGAATCTTATTAATAACTATGCCCCTAATACTAGGTTAGGGAGACATAAATTTTGGCATAGTCTGAAAGATTTGTGTAAGAAATTTTAGGACATTAGATGGATGGTGATGGGAGACTTCAACACTCCCCTAAAATATTCTTTAAAAAAAGGTGGAAACCCTTCACAGATTGATAGTTGATAGGATTTAATGGACTATATCAATGATGAGACACTTCTAGATGTGGAGCTGGAGGGTATTCTATTTACTTGGTCTAATAGAAGAATAGGGGAAGAGCTTATCCAGGTGAAGTTGGATAGAAACTTCATCTCTTTGGACTGGATCTTAAGGTACTCTTGTTCCCTTTCCTCCATGCTAAGAATAGGGTCTAATCATTTTCCTATTTCTTTTACTACTAATCCTTTGAGTGGAAAAAGTAACTCTCCCTTCAGATTTGAAAAAATATGGACAGCTCATCCCAATTTGAAAGATATTATTAAGGACTGGTGGAATTGTACTATGGAAGGTAGAGCTATGTACAGAGTTACTAAGAAACTATATTCTATAAAAAGAAAGATTAAAACTTGGAACAAAGAAGTCTTTGGAGATATTTTTCTATCCAAAAACTGAGTGCATCTTGATATCAAAGAGGTCCAGGATCAAATTCAAGAGGAACACCAAGGAGTTAAGAAATACAAAAAATACCTTGTTGTCTAATTATCATAATATTATATTTAAGGAGGAAACCTTCTGGCATCAAAGATCAAGGGATTTATGGCTGAAGGTAGGGGACAAAAATACTAGATTTTTTCATATGACCTCTATGAAAAATTAAGGCTATGAACAAATTATCAAGCCTTTCTTCCAATGGGAACAAGGTGGTTAAGGAGGAGGATATTAGAAAGTAAATTCTTAACTATTTCTCCTCTCTCCTTACCAAAGATACTATGCTTTCTCTTTTTTATCAGGATGAAATTCAGGAGGCTATCCCTTCATTGATTGATGAAGAGACCAATGTTCGGCTTCAAGATATCCCTTCGACTAAGGAAATAAAGAAGGTTGTTTTTTCCTTCAAAGGTTAGAAGTCTTCTGGCCCCTGACAGTTTTCCCATGTTTTTCTTTTAGCATTTTTGGGATATTGTTGGAAAAGAGGTGAACACAGCGGTTAAGTAGTTTTTTGGAATTAAAAAACTTCTTATGGAACTTAATGCAACCTTCTTTGTGTTGATCCCTAAGAAGTCTGGAGCTGATACTGTTGATGCTTTCAGACCTATTAGTCTCTGTAATTATCTTTATAAAATCATCTCCAAAGTGCTTACTTTGAGGTTGTTGTATATTCTCCCTTCAGTTATATCCCCCCAGAAGAATGGCTTTGTTCCAAGGAGGCAAATTTTGGATTTCATTATTGTTGTTCATGAAAACATCCATTCCTTGGGAGTTTCTAAGAAATAAGGTTTTCATATGAAGCTTGATCTCTCTAAAGCTTACGATAGAGTAGATTGGATTTTTTTGAAAAAAATTCTTAAAATTTTTGGCTTTGGCAAAGGAGTTGTCAAACTTATCATGTAGCTGGTGATGACAATCTCTTCATCTGTTATTGTTAATGGGGGATCCTCAAATTGTTTTCATACCTTCCCAGGGCCTAAGACAAGGTGATCCTATATCTCCCATCTTCTTTCCTATTATGGCTGAGTTCTTGGGTAGATACATTAGTAAACTAGTGGGAGAAGGTCTCATTACTGGTCTCCAACCTTCTTCGGCCATAACCTTTTTCTTCCATGATAAATTCATGGATGATACTATCACTATGGGGGTAGCTACTATTAAGGAAGCTAGAAATATGAAAGAGGCTCTAACTACCTATACTTCGGCCTCTAGTCAGCTCATTAACTAGAACAAAAGCTCTACGAACAAAAGCTCTATCTTCTTCATTAATACTCTTGAGGTTAGACAAAGGAAGATCTCGAATATCTTGGGTTGTAGCATCGAGGTTCTTCCCTCTTCCTACCTAGGATTTCCTTTGAGTGCTAAACCTCCTAATGAGTGTTGGTTGTCCATTATTGAAAGATTTAATAGAAAGTTGGCGGGCTAGTAGGGAGCCCTTTTAAGTAATGATGGTAAGATTCAATTGTTGAAATCTTCTCTACAAATTATGCATGTCTATGCTTTAAGTCTCTTCAAAATACCCCATAAATTTGTGATGATGATTGAAAGAATCCAAAAAATATTTATCTAGTCAAGGGTGGAAGAAAAGAAAAGGTTAAGCCTTGTGGCTTGGGATAGGGTTTGCAAGCCTAAATCATTGGGGAGTCTTGGGCTGAGAACAGTCCAAATTTTTAATAAAGCCCTCTTGGAAAAATAAATATGGAGAGTCTATGGTGAAAGTAAAGATTGGAATTCTATCATCATGAGTAAATACTTGTTCAACTATCCCTCTCTTGAAGATTTCATCCTTTCAGGAAAGAAAGTGCAAGGTTCTTATATATGGAATAGTATATGCAATGCTAAGGAGCTTATTCTTAAAGGTGTCAAATGGAAGCTGGGAAATGGTAGGCGTTGGGTATATTTTAGGTTTTTTGAGGTTTTTCTTTAGGTCATTGTCTTTGTCTCTGTAGTGTCTTCGTCTGGTTTAGTGTTTTTAGAATTTCTCAAATCTATCATGTTTATGCTGGAAAACCCTTGCCTTATGTATTTTTGCCTTGGTAAGAACATTTCCTTGGTTCTTCTTGAGTGTTCCCTAGTTCCTTATATTTGTGCATTACTTTTTGGTCACTTAAGTCTCCCAATTTGCACTTGGTCTTTCTTTCCCTTGTGTTCACTGAATCACGCAATATTTCTCATGTTTTCAAGTATTTCTGTGAACTAGCGACAGTGGTAAGTCCTCGTTGAGATTTTCCTTGGTCGCTAAATCTCCTAGTCTTTATCATAGTCAGTCTTTTATCCATTGATTCGGTGACTGTGTGGTCTCCTATTCTCTTATTTCCTAGTGGTTTGCTCTTAACATTCAGTGAACGGGCGTAGCGGTTATCTCATAATCGCTGAATTTGGCGATCATTCTTTTTGTTTTATGGTGACTCTGTGAGGACCATCGATCATCTCTTGGATCAATGACATTGTTTTAATCTCACAAGGAATGGGCCCTACAGCAAGTTATTTGGCGATTCAGCGATTGAGTCTTATTTTTATGTTCACTAGGTTTGGCGGCTCCGACAAAGGTAATCTAGCAAAGGATAAAATTCTCTTCTTTTGCTGGATCTTAGGAAAAGATGGTAAAGTTCCAAATCATCTAGTGATTAAGAGAACCAAGTGTTCACACAATCTCATGATTAGTTAGTAAAGTCCCAAGTCTTTCGGCGATTCAGCAAACAAAGCAAAGATAGAGGTGTGTTCCCTTCAGTCGCTTGATCTCAGAATGATAAAGTTAATATTTCAAACTTTGGGAGATTCAAAAAATGTAGTGTTCATTGAATCTCATGATTATATGACAAAGGTTTAAAATTTCTAGTGACTCAGTGACAACCTTTGATTTTTCCAAAGATCTACAGCCAGTGCTTAATCTCTGAATAAAACTCAAGGTAAGGAAATCTTTTAGCGAACTGGTGAATACCTTTGGTCACCCAATCTCATAATGAACTCAAGGTTAAGTATTTTATTTTGAGACTACTAGATTACCTTGTTCGCTGAATTTCATGATAAGTCATGAGTTAAGCTAGGCATTCTGATATTAAGAGATTTCATTGTCGCTGAGTCTCCAGATTTTACTATGGTAAAGGTTTCAACTGCATGGGTTCAAAAAAGGTGATGTTCGTTGGATCTCTGGATGGTTGTTGATTTAAGTTAAAGATTGGGAGAATGGGAGAAGTCTTTGGTCTCTTATTCTCTGAAGAGCGATGGAGTTGTCATGAGTTTCAAAGCTTAATCTGAAGACCGTTAATCACCTTTGGGATCAACGGTGTTTGATGATTCTCTAAACAAAACCATGAGTTAGGAAGCTATTTCGAGATCATACGAATGGCTCTTTCATTGAATCTCTAGGCTTAACCCAAGGTTGGCATTTGATTTAGAGATTGCGAGAGGCTTTTGTTCATTGGATCTCTGAATCAAGCTAGGTTAAGAATTCATTAGTGAAAGGTTATGTGCCGTTGCCTATGTGGAAAAGTACATTGCCAAGCTGGAGAAAAGTAAACGACGTCCAATCATATTTTAACAAGGGTTTTTATGAGTTAATGAGGGTTTTAAAGCTAAAAGTCGTAACCATTGCTTTTGTGCTTTATATTTGAGTTTTAAATCAGCCTGTCAACATCCACACCATGGCTAGCTTTGATTTGAAGTTGGTAATGCACATAATTGAATGCAAAGGTGATGTAAGATGGATTTGTAGCAATTTTGGCAACTACACGCATTCAATTCTCAGTGATATATAGCCAGGAAATCATTGTTTTCTATGTTTGAAGTTTTCCAAAGTGAATAGCATTCTCTAGAGTAAAGGTAGAAAGCGTGAAGTGAGAAGCGTTTGCAGACCTGAAGCATTCATATTGAAAGATGAGTCAACTAGAAGCAAGTATGGTGTCATCTAGTGGACAAGCTAAAGAACACATGGTGAAGAGAAAGGGAAGCCCAATTATTCAGATGAGTTCCTGAAATTGCTTCCCGAGTCTAACTAGAACAAGAAAGTTATTGACACAGCTTTTGAAGATCTCATGGACAAATGCAGAGACCCTGTCACTCCTTCTGCCTCAGGTTACTCAATCTTCACTTACTTTTATAGCAATAAGCATAAAGCTATACCAATTTGTAATGCTTGGGCTTTGGGGTTACCTAAGTTAGTTGTCCCAGATGTTTTTCTTCATGTTGACCTTGTCATAGAGCTAGCTAGATTGTATGACCCTGTTTCTAAAACTATCATATGTGAGGACCAGTCTGCCTTTGTTACCCTAGATAGAGGGTCATTTATTCAAGCCTTTGATTTCTTTGCCTCCTCTTCCATTGAAATTGATTTAAAGAAGGAAAGACAAAATTATACGAGTCATATTGGATCAATGAAGAGCCAAATAGTTAAGCATATTCCTAAACAAGGTACATATGTAGCTCCTCTCCCTACAACAATGAATGCCCCATATGAGTTCAAGTCCCTTAACCTCTATATGAAGTACTTGTGTTATGGGTTGTGTTGAGTTCTAGGGATGGATGGTGATGAAGAAAAAATGCATGCTGATCTATTAATGATAATCTTGGATATTCAGAATTCCCATGCCAACACTAATTATGATTACATCTAGTATGTAATCGATAGAATGCATGAGGGTTTGATGTCTGTTAAGGAAAATAAGAGGCCTATTAGGTTCATGCATTATTCCCTCCTGATGCACTTAAATTTTTTATTTCCATGGCAATAGTATGGATGCAAGGATGTTGAAGCTTAGGCTCACTTTTGAAGGCCATCCCAACCCAGTGCAGTATTGGTTGAGGGTCTAGAATTACACTTCCAATGAGTGTGATTTCTATGTTTTCTAGAATTTCTTTTTTCTCCCAATTCTGTGGATATTAGGAACAAGTGTGATGAGATTGCCATCTAAGGTTTTACAACTTTTGAGGGTAGTACAGTATGTGAATAATTGGTAAGGGAACCACAATTAGGGTGATTTCTACTTAGGGGAGAATTTCATAGTTATTAGGGTTTATGACTGCCCTCAACCCCCTCATTTGCTTCCAAGATTTGTGCCATGATGGGTTTCCTTGTTAGAGTTTGTATGGCAATTAATATGGACTGATAAGGAGATTTTGGCACCTCATAGGAAGGGAACTTTTACACCAAGGCAATTCAAAATTGGTAGTTTTTTGATTGGGAAGAGAGCATTGGATGAGCTCGGTGGTTGGCTCAATCATTTCAAGATGATTTCTGGGACTTGCAGATATGTTGACCTTGAAGAATTCATTATGACTGCAAGGATGAAATTGATCCCCAACATTGGCACAATAAGAAAGCATGAAGGCTTAAATGAGGAAGATATGATCAGGAACATCTTGGATCAAGATGAGGCTGGTAGAAGATGGACAAAACATTTTGATCTTCTAAGATTGGAGGCTCAACTCAAGGAGGCCTAGATTGCTTTTGATGTTTTTTTCCTTGATCTCCCATACTTGAAGAGGATGGAGAAAATGATTGAGATGTATGGCACCTTGTCCAATCAACTGGAAGGGATGATTGAAGAGAAATTAGATGTTAAGAAAGACTACTCCACTTCTGAACCTAAGGAGTTTACTGATGAATCACAAGAGGGTGATAGTCCACCTCAGAATAGGGACTCACCAATTATTGATTTGATGCAAGATCAACCAGAAACAGGGGACACCTCAGAGCCACCATTAATAAAATAGAGGCTTGAGGTAGGTGAGCCTCCTAGGGAGAAGAAATAGAAAAGAATAACAGATGTAGTCTTTGCTCTGGTGCCTGGTAACAGGGCTTACCATCACCAGTTAAGAAAAGCCATCAGAGGGGGCAAGAAGAAAGTGTCCAAGGAGGAAGAGGTGGAGTTGCCTCTATTGTCAGGACAAGATGAGAGAGAATTGTATCAAGAGGAATTCCTTAGTGATGACCAGTTCATCAAAAGTGAAGAATTTAGGAGCTTCCTCATCTAGAAGAAATCTCAATAAGTTGCCAAGGCATTACCATAAGGTATGGAACCAAGTGAGGAGACCATGAGGACTCTGACATCTTATGACCCAAGCCTTGAGAAAATCACTATTGAAGAGGCCAGAGAAATGGTAAGATCAAGTGGGATGCTTCTGATTCCTGGTTGGGATCTCACCTCTACCTTTATCATTGATCAAATTAGAAAGCAGCAAAAGGGTAACCTATCTTATGAAGTACATATAGGAGACATGATAAGAGGAAGTGGCTATGATCCTAAGTCTCAGGCAGTTGCATTATGGTCCATTTCTCCTAGAACTCTAAAGCCATCTCTGGTGAGTATTGAAGATAAGATGGATGGAGATAAAATTGTTTGGACTGTTCAAAATACTACTGATCTTGAGGTGTCCAAGGTAGTGACACACTTTTCCCACCTCAATGAAGCAAAAAAAAATTGGTTGTCTGAGAGGTATAGAAAATTATTTGAGAATTCCATGAAAGTTGCTAAGGACAGGGACCTAAAATTAATGATGATCAAACAAATGGAGGGTGAGATAAGTGATTTGAAGGTTAAGCTTAAGGAAGCTTTAAAAGCAGTCCCTCCTCCTCCTTTGCAAATTGAGGCTCCCTCTCAGCTAGAGGCAAAAATTCCTGATAGGCCAATTGAAGATTTGGAAAAGATAAGGCTCGAGGCATCTTTGAAGACCATATCAGAAGTTGTGCAACATAGATTGGATAAAATAAAAGATAGAATGGACTCAGTTCATCAATCAGTTATCTTGTTGCATAAGGAAAATGAAAAGGTGATTGAGTTACTGGCTACTTTGGAGCCACTTTACAGTATCTGGTCTGGGAGGAATGTGTTATTTGAAAAACTTGATGCCCTATAGAAACATAGGCCCGACATCCCTGAAGTGGTTCAAAAGTGTATGAGAAGATAGGGTTGGTCAGTGCTATTTCAAAATTATTTAAGGGAAAGTCAAATCAAATAAAGGCCAGGATGGTTATGTTTGATAAGGATTATAGTAAGTATTTGCCCTCAGTATATAATGATGATGGAAGCATAATAAACATGGATGAGTTGAGGCTAGGCATGGGCCAAATAATAATTAAGTAGGAGGATTTCCTTGGGGGTGACAATTCTTTGGACTTACAAGGTTGTAACAATATAATAGACAACTTGATCAAAGTCGAGAATGATTGCATAAGGTTTGTTACAGATGTTAAGGGCATAACTGATTCTAGGCGGGAATTGTAGTTGAAGACACTACAGGACCTATAGAGCTATAGTTGGCCATCTGATGATGATGTAGTTGCTTGGGATAAGAGTACAAAGAAACAAAAGAAGAAGCCAGCTATCATTGAGCTGGAAGCAGAAGAAGAAGAAGAAGAGTAAAGTACACCTGGCACCTGATCCAAAATTTTAGGGAGAGCATGTATCAAACAAAGGATGATGTAAGTTAGCTTGTAATGGTGGTCATCATTCATGCAAAAAACTTAAGCAACTACTCTGAAATATCCTCAGACAAAGGTGCCAACTGTAAAGCTTCCATTTGTTTGGAAGTTGTTATTTTTTCTCTAGTCTCTTTGTCATCATTATTTGTACTTTTTCTCTCGCTTTCCTAGCCATCCGAAGCTTGTTGCATCCTTTCTTTGAGGATTCCAAAATGGCCAGTGATATAAATAGCAATTTTGCTTCTTTTGCATGGTGGTGGTTGATATACTTTGTAAAGAAAGTGTTGAATATGGGATCTTACTTCTTACAAGTCTCTGTTAAGGTGTACTGATATAGTTGAATATTAATACAAAATATTGGAATTTTTTTTCTATCTTTTGTTGTCTTTATGTATGGATGCTTTAATTTTCTTATGTATTAAATTGTAAGGCTCTTTAATGCATTGTTTATAAGGTAAATATAGGGGTTGAGCTTAAGCTTCTTTCAAGGAGAGAATAAGTCTTAAGGGAGGTCTATGGGAATTAAATATCCATATATGAATTTGATGGCAGGGTTAGGAATTTGGAGAATAGAATGTCAGGCATTGCATTCAAGTTTCAATACTTTTGTTTTGGTAGGATTCTATTGATGTAGGGTTTGACTCTGGCCCAATGGATAAGGCACTGGTTTTAGCTTGATTTTCATCTGCTCATGACCAAAAAATCAAATAATATGTTCAATTTATAGTTACTGTATTTTTCTTAATTATATAATCTATGTCAAGCACATAGATCACTATTGTAAAGCTTTGTAGAAGCTATTAAGAAAGGTAAACCCGCCTGAGTTTCTTACTTGAAGTGAAGAAGGCTTTTAACCTTAGTACCTTAGCATTTGAATTGTGTTTAGATGCATATGTTGGGAGTACATGAGTTTTAATTACAGGAGTTTTCTAAATCCTTTTTAATCATCTACATGTTTAAGTGCTAACAGTAGGAATATTGACTTTTGGAAGGACTGTTAGATTCAACGAGACCCTTTGTCTAATAACCAAGAGTGGAGCCAAGCTATAGAAAGATGTAAAGATTCTCTTGGGGATAAGGTTAGCAATTACTGGAGAGGAAATAAATGGATAAACTTGGGATAAATTGATAGAAATCTTTAGCCGCTTAATATGATGTTACAAACCTACTTTGTTAATGACAATTACCATGATAAAATTATCTGGGCTCATAATTTAGATGGGAATTCATTTGTTTCTTTTTCCAGTAAACTGATGGTTGTAGAGGAAGATAGGTCATTGTGTTCCAAGGTTTGGTGTAAATTTTTAATTCCTAAGATTAATTTATTTTTCTCACTTCTAGAGTAAAATAAACCTTTGACCCTTGATAATATTTCAAAAAGAGGATTCTATTTTCCTAATAAATTCTATTTATGTATGGAGGAAGTTGAATATTATGACCATATTATGCTTCATTGTTCCTACTCTCGTAAGGTCTGGGAGGTTACTCTTTGTAAATGGAGCTTCTATTGGTTTTTTCCTCTTTCTTGGCAGGAATCAATTATTCAATGGAGTTGTCCCTTCTCAAACAAATTTTCCAAAGTCTTCTGGAAGTTGATTCTTCTACATTTGAGTTGGCATGTTAGGAAGGAGAGAAACAATAGAATGTTCAGAGAGAAGTCTGTAAAATCTGAGCTGGTAGGGAATCTTATTTGTAGAGGGCTGGAGGAAAACTTTAATATGATTATCAACAATTGCCCTTCTATGATTTCTTCCCAGGAGAATATGGAGAATATCATAAATTGGAAATTTAACTTTACTGACTCTAAAGCTCCCCATCCCAGAGATAATGCTTTGTGGTCCTCTCCTCCCCAAGGATGGCTCAAAGCCAACTTTGATGAGGCTGCCAAAGGAAACCTGGGCATTACTAGTGGAGGTGGAATTATAAGAGATTGGGCAGGTAATTGTGTTGGAGCTATTGCTTTCCCCATGGGAGTTCAATATAATCACAGAGATGAGGTCATGGCAGCTCTCAATACTATCATACTGGATGAAGAGATAGGTTTTAAGAACAAATGGCTAGAGGGAGATTCCCTTAACATCATCAATAATATTAAAGGCACCTCTAAACCTTCATGGACAATTGAG
The DNA here is from genome assembly GCA_027943335.1 of Chamaecyparis obtusa. Lineage (NCBI taxonomy): Eukaryota > Viridiplantae > Streptophyta > Pinopsida > Cupressales > Cupressaceae > Chamaecyparis > Chamaecyparis obtusa. Next base: position 33,297 of record BSBK01003723.1, on the reverse strand, counting down.
CATATAATAGAATAAATTAAAAATATCACTCATAAATTTGAAAGGTTTCACTTAACTCATGACTAGTGCAAAACCAACATGGTTGTGGATGGGCTTGCTAATATTGGGGTTACTAATGATGTCACCTACAAGTGGCTTGGGACTTCTAACATTAATGATGACATTAATCAACTCATTTATTATGATAAGATTAACCAAAAGGAGGGAATCATATGGAATAATAATGAAATTAAGTGATATTACAAAGAATTTAAGAACTCATCAAATGAAAAGGAAAATGAAGTGCAAGATCATTATGAAGCATCCTTTTATACACGCTTTCTGGGTTCTCGAAATAGTTATTGTGTTGAATATGATTTTTGTATGTGCTTTGTGTCTCCTCCTTCGGAAAGCTTGGCTCTAACTGGTTCAAGCTTAATTATGAGATTTTTGTTCTGAAACCTAAGTTTATGATGGAAGACATGGGAGGGGGTCTAAAGAGAGAAGAACCTTTAGAGTGTAAATGGGTTCAGGAGAAAGCGGTCTGGAAAAAGCTTAAGAGGGGAAAGATTGACAAATACCTCAAGCCCTTGCATGGAAACAACAAAGGCATTACTAAATAATTTTCCACTGGTTGGGACAATGGTGTGGTGCACATTGGGGGAAAGTCTTTCCCACTGACTCTAGACCTTATTACAAAATTATTGGCTTGTCGCATGAAGGTATGAATTATTTCAAAGATAGGAAAATTGGAAACAAGGCCTATAAAGTTTTTCCTAAGATTGTTGAGGAAAAGGAAGTGCTTGTTAAGGGTAATGTCAACTATGTTAGTATTAATAATGTCAATCTCATTTGGGTACATGTCTTAAGGGTTATTACGGAATATTTTACCTTAGACGGTAGATTTACTAGGGTGTATAATTTTCATTTCATCCTGGTTAATCATTTTCACCATGACACTAGGATCTCCTTTCCTTATTTTCTGTTAAGCTCTTTGAATCAAAGTATTATGGACAATAGAATCGAGGCTAGCTTGTTGGTCCTTCATGAAGGATTGATTCTTCTCATTGCAGAGTATGCAAGAGATAAGGTTCCTAAGCCTTTACCTATGTAGATAAGAAAGAAGAAATAGAAATCTAATGAGGGTATTTTCGTGAAGAAAGCTAGCTCAACTTCCTCTAAGAAAAGAAAGGCTACACCAGCAAAGAAAGAAGATTCCCTTTCTATTTTTGATGAGGTGGAAGGCATGAAATCTGAAGATGATGGTGAAGACAACAACTCTAATGAGGAAAACCCAAAAACACAGAAGCCTAAAGAAAATGAGTTGTTGGATAAGGAAACCTCTCCCATGGTCGATAAGGAAGCTGAGGATACCCTAAAGCTGAGCCCTCACCCTATGGGAGGTACTAAAAATATCAACCCTGAGGACCCTAAGGATGACTCTATTAAGGATTCCCACTAGGATATTTCAGGGGATATTATTAATATGTTGGATTAGGACTAGCTTGCTGAAGACATCTATCAGGAGGATGATGGTGTTAATGAAGAGGAAGGTATGGAGGAGGAGGAGAACCTCGAAGGGGAGTCTGATGAGGAAGATAATGCTATTGGCAATGAGGAAACTAATGAAATGGCTATTCAGGATAATTAAAATGAATCTACCCTTCTTGAGAATTTGACTAACATTGTCAATTCCAAAGTCAATTGGGCTTCTGATGATAGTTTGAATCCTGCTACTGAGAACCCCAAAAGTGAGGATATATCTGGTAAGGAAAAGAAGATGGAAACTTAGAGTAAAGAGGATAATATTGCTCTTGAGAAAAAGGACTTCAATAGCGAAAGAGTCACCAATATGAGCATCCTTAATGTAGCAAGAAGTAGAGCCATTTTATCCTTCAACATCAAAAAATGGGCCTTCCATGATATTCAAGACCTCGAGGTTAAGTATAGAGCCCTGGATACTAGGTATGAGGTGCTTGATGAAACTATGGATAAAATGAGAAATGATTATGATATGTATAATGTTATTAATAAAAATGTTTTTATTGAGGATTATGAGAACACTACTATGTTGGAAGATAAGATCAATAGTATTATTGAGGGAAAAATCACTCCCATCCTTGACAGAGCCAATAAGAATGATATTATGCTCGAGAATTTTCTGACCCTCAACAACAAGGGAATCAAATCCATTGTCAATAATTTGAATGCTTTGTATGCCTTACTGGAAGGTAATCAATCAGACACCAAGGCTATAGTCATTTCTAATGACACCAAACATGAAGAGAAGACTGTTGGTTTAGGTACCAGAACCGGGTCTTGCAGTAAGAAGAAGATGGCCTCCTCACCTAAGGAAATTTCGAGCCTAAAATAATCAATCCAGAAGATTCAATCCTTGCTAGTGGATTTTGAGGAGTTCCTTAGAAAATGGGACCAATTTTCTCTACTGGGTGTTCTTTTTGGTGGCTGGTTGGTGTGCTGGCAATTTTTTGGCTTTTTTTATGTGTTTAAAATTTTGGAATTAATTTTAATCTCTTGGGGCTTTCCCTTTTTAGTTTTGTCACTTCTTAATGGGCAATTGTTGTTGTTTTGATACTCTAAATGCTTTATCTTTCTTCTATCTTGTAAAGGGTTTTGGGTACCCTTCAAAACCTATTGTTACCTCAATCAAAAACATCACTTAGTTTATCTTGTACTTTTATGCTAATTTTTTTATGAATATATAATTTTTTATGAATTTTCTAAGTGGACAAATCCTGAAAACTTGAAATTTGTATGTGTTCCCCCTAGAAATCACTCAAAACTAATCAAAAATCAATTTTTTTTAAAGTGTGTATAATGGACTCTAGTTTCTTAAAAAGTAACTTATTTCCAAATTCAATGAATAAGCCAAAATCTAAGCCCAAAATACTGCATGTCAGTTTTTGACAAAAATCAGACATACATACAAAAGAAATTAGAGATGAAAATATTAACATAATAGAAATTTAAAATAAATTATATGGTTAGATAGCTAATTGATGTAGGAGCATCCTGGGTGTAAGAGCAATCTTGCATCACCCAAAAATATTTTTGTTTTTGTATTCAATAAGGGCTATCTTGTGTAGAGCTTCTATTTATGGAAACTTGCTATTTTTAGTAAGTTGGTCATATGATCTCGGAATGTCCTGATTTCACATGTGGAGGTTCATCTTAGTCATATCAGCCTGCTAGTAAAGTTTCATTGATAGATGAAGTCTAGCTTTGGAGATATTGATGATTTTTGGTATTGGCAGCAGGGTACAGAAACTTTGAACTCAGTTTTGAAGGCTTTAGAGGCCCCGGATGAGGTCGAGAATTTGGGTGACAAGTGCTTGCACAAGTCAAGCCTGTAGAGCACTTCATGGCCTTTCTAGAATGGGGTTATAATAGTCAATCGGGTCAACTGGCAATGACTTATGGTCTTTGGAAGTTGGGTCACTTGAAATGGCGAAAAATGATTTTCCTTCAAAATTTTTGTTTGGGTTTCAAAAATTATTTTGAGCTGACTTTGATGTAATAAATTGTAAAATAAAATAATTCTAAGTTTGGTTGGCCTTGTTGGCTAAAATTTTGGAACCTTCACAGGCGGTGGAAAATTGCCTATATAAGGAAGGCTGTAGTGTTGTCTTAGGCAGTTCGGGACAGTTTTGGGTAGTAGATCTGGGTATTGATTCAAGGCTTTGTCCTACAGAATATTGTAAGGGAATGCCCATGTGGCTTTGCATATTGTAATTCTGAAAGTTTGTAATTCCACATTTGTGGAGATAATAAGAAGCCCATTTTATGTTCTTGCATATTGTTGTTGTTTCTCTATTTTTGTTATGTGTTTGTGGTATTAAGGGGAGCACCCTTAATCAAGTGGTATCAGAGCAGGAGTTCCTGAGTGTGTAAACAGATCATCAATTGTGAGGTAGTTTGCACCAGGACCGTGGGTTAGGGTTTCTATGTAAATAGATTGTCAACTGTGAGGCAGTTTACGCAAGACCGTGGTTAGGGTTTCAGCGAGAAGTGTGAAAATTCCTCCACGAAGGGAACGTGGTGGAAGAGATGGTGTTGTAACACCTGAGGTTAGGGAACTACAGAGACAAGTGCGAGCATTACAAGAGGAGATTCGTAGAGGAATGAATCTTAATGTCAGAGACAAAAGCAAGTATGAAGCTGAAGAAGAAGAAGATCAAGAAGGAGAAGTTGAAGTTTTGAATCAAGAAGAAGAAAGACTTTTTTGAGCCATTTCAAATATTAGGAAGAGACCTAAGATTGAGGTTCTAACATTTTTTAGAATTCTTAACCCAGAGGAATTGATCGACTGGATCAATGAATGTGAAGAATATTTTGAGTATGAAGATAGCGAGGATCTTGATCGGGTCAAGTTTGCGAAGGCCAGATTGAAGGGTCATGCAAAGATCTCGTGGTAAGAGATTCAATTGGAGTGAAATTGAAGAGGAAAGGATAAAATCACAAGATGGGATCGGATGGTGGATAAATTGAAGCAACAGTTCATCCCTGTTGATTATGAGCTTGACCTACTAAGGAAAATGCAAATTTTGAAGCAAGCAAAAAGATCTTTTCAGGAGTATACAAAGGAGTTCTATTGAATCCTCATCAGAACAGGACATGCGAAAGCTGATAAGGAGAAAGTTTCCTATTACCTTAATGGGTTGAGGTCGAGCATTCATGAGGAGTTGAATCTGGTTCGAATGAATAGTATTGAAGAGGCATACTAGTTTTCCCTAGAGTAGAGGAAAAGTTGAACAAGAAGTTTGAGAGCAAACAAAGCAGAAGAAGTCATGATGGAAGATCTGGTGGATGGTCATATGAAGATCAAAATGAAGATCTGAAAAAGTAGGATGAGGCCAGTAACAGTCAGAATCAGAGAGGAGATAATTTCAATCGTTTCCAAGATTAGAACAATAGAGATCAAAGAGGAAGAGGAAGAGGACAAGGTTCAGGAAGAGGAGGCTTATGTGGAACATGTTTTCACTGTGGAGAAGAAGGTCATAGGGCATTTGAATGTCCTCAATGCTAAGGAAGGATGGATAGGAAGAATGAAGGCCAGGCTAGAGTTGCACATGTAGATGAAGATGCCAGATCCTCAAATTCTGAAGATGCTGAAAGAGGAGAAAAGCTAATTAACAGAAGAGTCTTGTTGAGTGGTGAGAATGACCCTGAGCAAAGAAGGAGCCTATTTCACACTAGGTGCAAGTGTGAGGGTAAGTGTTGTGATGTGATTATTGATAGTGGTAATACTGACAATTTTGTGTCAGAAGAGATGGTGACAAAGTTGAAGCTCAAGAGATAGAAACATCCACATCCATATCGGGTTGCCTGGGTGCAAGATGACCACAAGGTCATGGTCAGTGAATAGTGCCTAGTGAAGTTCAAGATCGGCGGGTACCAAGATGAGGTACTATGTGATATCATATCTATGGATGCATGTCATATGTTGTTGGGTAGGCCATGGCAGTTTGACAGATGTGTTGTACATGATGGTCATGAAAATACCTATTCCCTGACAAAGGATGGAGTGCGACATAAGCTAAAGCCATTGAATGACATAGAAGAAAAGGTATGTGGTAATGCAAGAATAACTTTTGTTGATAGAGGAAATTTCTTTGATGGTATGCGGCATGAGCATAAGTGTTTTACCTTAATTCCAAAGGCTGGGAAAGAGGAAGTAGAAGATGCACTTGTAGAAGTTGTAGAATTATTGAATGAGTTTCAGGATATTGTGTTTGATAATGTGCTTGATGGATTACCACCAGTAAGAAAGATCAATCATCAGATGGACTTTATTCTAGGAGCCAGTTTGCCAAATAAGGCAGCACACAGAATGACACTAGCAGAAAGTGAAGAGTTGAAGATAGATTTGAAGTTTAGTTCATCACATCATCCATAGATTGTATATAGAAGTAGTCCCAGATATGCATCTGAGTTGAGGAAGATAGATAAAGGAGAAATAAGTAGTGCTGAAGCTGAGGATTTTGTAGAACACTTGAAGAACATCTATGAGGAGGTGAGGAAGCATATTACCAAAATGAATGCATAGTATAAGGCTAAGGCAGATCAGAAAAGGAGGCATAAGGAATTTTAGGTTGGAGATGAAGTCATGATTCATTTGCAGAAGGAGCGGTTTCTAGTTGGTACATATAACAAGCTGAAAATGAAGAAGTTTGGGCCATGTAAGATACTGAAGAAGCATGATTCATGAAATGCGTATGACGTAGAATTACCTACTGAGCTGAATATTTCACTAGTGTTTAACATTTCAGATTTGACAGAGTATCATGAAGGAGATGTTGAAAATGAGATCACAACAGCATAGTGGAGTATTCCAGCAACTAGTTCAGATACAAAGGAGATTAAAGATATACTGGATAGTCATGTTGGTAGAAGCACAAGGAACAGGACATATGAAGAATATCTGGTCAAGTGGAAAGGATGACCTGTTGAAGATTCATCACGGCTGACAAAGGAGGAGGTTAACCATCTTGGTTTTCCTCTGCACACTTGAGTCGTGACAGGGTCACTTCTCAAATTACTCTAGGTGTCTAATGCAGGAGCATCCTGGGTGTAAGAGAAATCTTGCATCACCCAAAAATATTTCTATTTTTGTATTCAATAAGGGCTATCTTGTTTAGAGCTTCTATTTATGGAAACTTTCTATTTTTAGTAAGTTGGTCATATGATCTTAGAATGTCCTGATTTCACATGTGGAGGTTCATCTCAGTCATATCAGCCTACTAGTAAAGTTTCATTGATAGAGCAAGTCTATCTTTGGAGATATTGATGATTTTTGGTATTGGCAGCAGGGTATAGAAACTTTGAACTTAGTTTTGAAGGCTTTAGAGGCCCCGGATGAGGTTGAGAATTTGGGTGATAGGTGCTTGTGCGAGTCAAGCTTGTAGAGAACTTTGTGGCCTTTTCGAAATGAGGTTATAATAGTCTATCAAGTCAACTGGCGATGACTTATGGTCTTCAGAAGTTGGGTCACCTAAAATGGCGGAAAATGATTTTCCTTCAAAATTTTTGTTTGGGTTTCAAAAATTATTTTGAGCTGACTTTGATGTAATAAATTGTAAAATAAAATAATTCTAAGTTTGGTCGGCCTTGTTGGCTAAAATTCTGGAACCTTCCCATGCGGTGGAAAATTGCCTATATAAGGAAGGCTGTAGTGTTGTCTTAGGCAGTTCAGGACAGTTCTAGGTAGTAGATTTGGGTATTGATTCAAGGCTTTGTCCTACAAAATATTGTAAGGGAATGCCCATGTGGCTTTGCATATTGTAATTATGAAAGTTTGTAATTCCACATTTTTGGAGATAATAAGAAGCCCATTTTCTGTTCTTGCATATTGTTATTGTTTCTCTATTTCTGTTATGTGTTTTTGGTATTAAGGGGAGCACCCTTCATCACTAACAGAGAGATCTAGAATATTATATCTTCTGATTTTTTTGTTATTGAACCACGTGTAAACCTGATAGGAAGCACACAAGAAAAAATGTGAATTTTTTATTTGTTTGTTGGAAAACATGTCTCAGGCTTGTTTGAATCCTCCAATCCTTTGGGTTGGATCTCCAAGGAAAGTACAAGCCTTAGGCTTGTTGGATTTCAATGCAATTCAAAGAGTGTAAGCAAAATATTGTGTAAACCCTATAGGGTGTACATGCTATGCAAATCAAAGTGTTGGAAAATTTTGCATTTGTTGCAATATCAAGTTTGTAGTATTTTACATAGGGAACACACCCTATAGTGTGTACATACTATAGTTAGTATTCCCTATAGCGAGAATATTAAATTTATTGAGGGAGGGACATAGAGAGAGTGTGTGTGACAAGGGAGGAGAGAGGAAATAAAAATCCAACAAGCCCTACCAAGTCAATTTCAACACTAGGATCATACTTAAATGTTACAAATGTAACATTTTAGTCTAAGTTACATACTTATACTTAAGTTACATTTTATGTATATACTTTCAGGATATTTGAGAGTGGTTTCAAATTCATAGAAATTAAGATAAAGATTATGGATTTTGAGGGTTTTTAGGAAATTTTAGACTTAGCCAAATTTTAGGATTCAACACATTGTCTTCAACATGATTCATACTAGACTATTTATTGTAATCTTAAGCCCTTGACTTGTGCATGATCATTTGAGGATCGTTTCTCATTTTATTATTTATGCTATGGTTAATTTGGTAATTGACATGTATGTTTAACCATATTAGAGAGAGAGATAGGGGTCATAATGGGACACACTTTAGGGTTGTAAGAGGTTAAAATATATAATAAGGTGTCATAATGGGTATTAAGTGGTCATATTACTCCTTAGGACCCATTACGACCCCTTGGGACATATTATGACACATTAGGACCTCTTAGCACCCCATAGAACACATTAATTGTCGGAGGAAACATTAATGGGTTCTAATGTGTCCTAATGTTTCCCATTGTTTCCTAAGAATTTTTAATGGGTACTAAGTGGTCCTAGGAACCATTAGGATCCATTGAGACCCATTAGGTCACATTAGGAACCATTAGAACCCCTTAGAACACATTAATCATCATATGACGCAGTTTAGGGTTCTAATGTGTCCTAATAGGTCCTAATTTTTCCTAAGGTGTTTTAATGGGTCCTAAGTGATCTTAGATACCCTTAAGACCCATTAAAACCTCCTAGGACCCATTATAACCCATTAGGACATGTGAGAACCCATTAGGACCCTGTATAACACAATAATTATTGTAGGGCACACTTTAGGGTTCTAATTTGTCCTTATGGCTCCTAATATGTCCTAAGGGCTCTTAATGGGTCCTAAGTGGTTCTAGGAACCCCTAGGACCCATTAAAAACCCTTAGGACACATTAGGACCCATTATAACACATTAAGACCTAATAGAAAAAAATTAGAACCCTAAAGTGTGTCCTACGACTATTAATGTGTTCTAAGGGGTCCAAATGGGCCCTATTGTGTCCTAATGGGTTTTAATGGATCCTAATGGGTTGTAATGGATCCTAAGGGATCTTAGGACCACATAGGACCCATTATAACCCCTTAGGACACATTAGGACCCATTAGGACACATTAAAACCCATTAGTGTTCCCTACGCCCCTTAATGTGTTCTAAGGGGTATTAATAGGTTTTAATGTGTCCTAATATGTCCTAAGGGGACATAATCATATATAATTGGTATTAGGAACACTTAGGACCCATTATGACCCCTTATGATACATTAGAACCACTTACATCCCATTAGTGTGTCCTACCATAGTTATTGTGTTCTCAGATGTCCTAACAGATGCTAAGGGGTGCTAAGGGGTACTAATGTGTTCTAAGGGGTCCTAAGAGGTCCTAAGACCACTTAGGACCCACTATGACCCCTTATGATCCATTAGGACCACTTAAAACCAAATATGACACATTAGAACCCATTAAAACCACTAATGACCCATTAAAACACCTTAGGACCCATTAGGACACATTAAAAACATAAAGTGTGTTCTATGATGATTAATGTGTTCTAATGGGTACTAAGAGGTCCTAATGTGTCCTAAGGAGTCCTAATGGTTCCTAATATGTCCTAATGGGTTTTAATGGGTCTTAAGGGGTCTTAGGACCTCTTAGGACCCATTATGACCCATTATCATACATTAGGAACCATTAGGGCACATTAGAACCTATTAGTGTGTCATATGCCTCTTAATGTGTGCTAATGGGTATTAAAAAATTATAATGTTTCCTAATGGGTCAACATGCATTCTAAGGGGTCATAATGGGTCTTAAGGGGTCCTATGACCACTTAAGACCCATTATGACCCCTTATGATACACTAGGACCTCTTAGGACACATTAGTGTCTCCTATGTCTCTTAATGTGTTCTAAGGGGTATTAATGGGTTCTAATGTATCCTAATTGGTTATAATGTGTTGTAACGGGTCTTAATAGGTCCTAAGGGGTCATAGGACCACTTAGGACCCATTGCATCCCCTTAGGAAACATTAGGATATGTTAGGGCACATTAGAACCTTAAAGTGTGTCATACAATGATTAATATTCTCTAAGGGTTCCTAATGGGTCCTATTGTGTATTAGTGGCTCTTAATTGGTACCAAGGGCTTTAAATGAGTCCTAAGGGTTCCTAGGACCCTTTAGGACAAATTAATACCCCTTAGGGCACATTAGGACCCATTAGGGAACATTAAAACCCATTAGTGTGTCCTACATCCCTTAATATGTTTTAAGGGGTACTAATATTTTCTAATGTGTCCCAATGGGTCCTAATGCATCCTAAGGGGTTTTAATGGGTCCTAAGGGGTCCTAGGATCACTTAGAACCTATTATGACCCCTTATGATACATTTTATGACCACTTAGAACCCATTAGTGAGCCCTAGGATGGTTAATGTGTTCTAAGGTGTCCTAATAGATTATAATGTGTTAAAATCAGTCCTAAGGGGTCCTAGAACCACATAAAACCCATTAGGATCCCTTAAAAAACATTAGGACATATTAGGACCCCTTAGGACACATTAGTGTGTCCTATGATTGCTAATGTGTTCTAAGGGGTCCCAATGGGCGCTAATCTTTCCTAAGGGGTCCTAAGAATTCCTAGGACCATGTAGGACCCATTAAAATCCCTTATGACATATTAGGACCCATTAGCACACATTAGAACCCTAAAGTGTGTCCTATAATGATTAATGTGTTGTAAGGAGTCCTAATGGGTCCTAATGTGTCTTAGGAGGTTGAAATGAGTCCTAATGGTTTTTGGGACCACTTAGGACCCATTAAAACCCTTTAGGACAAATTGGTACCCATTACAAAACATTAGAACCCTAAAGTATGTTCTATAATGATTAATGTGTTCTGATAGGTCCTAATGGGTCCTAATGGGTTTGGATGGGTCCCAAGGGGTCTTAATGGGTCCTAAGGATTCCTAGGACCACATAGGACCCATTAAAACCCTTTAGGAAACTTTTGAACATATTAGGACACATTATAACCCATTAGTGTGTCCTATGTCAATTAATGTGATCTAAGGGGTCCTAAGAGGTCCTAATGTGTCCTAATGAGTACTAATCTATCCTAAGGGGTTCTAGGATGACCTAGCACCCATTATGACCCCTTATGATACATTAAAACCACTTAGAACCTTAAAGTGTGCCCTACGATGATTAATGTGATCTCTCTCTCTCTCTCTCTCTCCCTCTCTCTCTATATATACTATACATGTGTGTGTGTGTGTGTGTGTGTGTGTGTGTGTATGTATATAGATATATCCTCATCTTCCCCCACGTCTCTCTCTCAACATGGTTAAATTGATGCAGGAGCATCTTGGGTTCATGGGAATCTTGCATCAAACAAAAAATACTTATTTTCTTTCTATGAGATCATGTTGGCAGTTCCTCATGGTTTCAGTTAGCATGTGTGGTCATAGTATCTTATCTAGGACCTATCTTTGATCACTTTCCCATGATCGTACTTCATTTGGATCAGCATTTCTCAAGTTATGATTCCTCTACTCTCAAGTAGCATGTTTATTGCTTGTTCCTAACCATTGGTGGAATTTTGATCTTGCGGTGGAAATAGACCACTTGCAATGATTGGTGGCACATATTTATATGTTATTTGATTATGTGTGGACCTAAATCTAGGATTGCAAGGCTTCACATTGATTTTGGATGGAGTTCTTATGATTTACGACTTTCCCTATTTGTTGTAACATGTTTTCCTATTCTTGGGAAATGTAATCTTTCTTAGGGTCGACCTATGTGTCATGATGCCTATATATTATAACTTGATGTACTTCTATAGGGAAGTGAGTAATAGATACATGATTCTAGATCTGTAATAGATCAAAAGGTTTATTGAACTATATTGTAAGGCTACAACTGAGTAGGCATTATAACCTGTCACATGTATGAAGGCAAATTGGGCCAATAGTTTCATTTCAGTTAAAAAATTAGATCTTGAATTTTCCTCTCCTCCTCCTTGTTGCATTTTTCCTATGTTTACTCTTGTTTTGAGGTAGTATTGATCATATTTTGGTCCCTCTTTCCTTAGACTACATCAAGGATACCACTTGATGTAGTCAAGGGAGGAGAAATACCCAAAGGAGATGTCCAAACTTGTAGCTAGAGATTACACAGAAAAAATAACAAGAGAAGACAACAATAGCACCAAAAAATTACAGGGATTCAAACTTCATGTCTTAATCTTGCAAGAAGTTGCCGACAATCTTCCTTTATATATGCCAAGCTACAAGGCCTACCCATTTGTATCCTTAAAATATGACTAAATCAGCTCTTCAATACTATACATATATTCCCTATGCTCTCTCCCTAGCACCCCTAAGATAAGAACTACTACTTGGCTTATATACAAGATTTCCATCCACAAGTCTGCTTATCTGATCACAATCTCCAAGATAAAGAAACAATTTACAAATATATAGGTCAGGACTTAAATATATAATAACATCCACAAATAAGTATATCATGACATGAAATTGTACAAGGAGGTCGACCATGAACATAAAAATGTTGAACAATGTACCACAAGAAACTAAAAACCATGAATCTTCACTACAAGTTGGATCTTGCCACCCACTTTCCTGGCTGGAACAGTCACTGCCTTGAAACTTGATTTTGAGGGAACCAACTCAAGTCCCAACTCCTTATCTTGGCATGTTGACACATAATTATGATTCATAATGAAATCAACCTTCATAAGAACTTTATTTCCTCCAAATAAGACTTATACATAGAAAAAGTTGTATCATCTCACATTGCGTGGGATTGTGCCAGAGCTCAACGGCCCTTACAATCTATTCAACAATTGTAATACCCTCATCTTGATTATTTTCTTGTCTTGGATATCTCGTTATGAGTTGGATTATTTTAGTTCTTCTAAGGCTGTAAAGAAGATTTGATGAAGGATCATCATTTCTTAATAACCTTGGGTGTCTGATTAAGAGCATCTTGGGTTCGTGACAATCTTGCATCAACCAAAAAAAAATAGTTTTGTTCTTTCTGATATTGTTTCCCGTCTTTGAGATCTTTTTGGTGGTTATTCTTGTGTAAAATTTAGCATATGCGGTCATAGCATCTTATTCAAGACCTATCTTTGATCTCTTTCTTGTGATTGCACTTCATTTGGATCGATGTTTCTCAAGTTATGATTCATCTGTTATTGGATAGCATATTCGTTGCTTGTTCTTGATTGTTGGTGGGATTTAAATCTTGCGGTGGCAATTTCTAGGTGTTGGTGATTGGTGGGCCATATTTCTATGTTCTTGGATCATGTTTAGACCTAAATCTAGGATTTCTAGGCTTGACACAATTTTTTAATTGAGTTCTTATGATTTAGCACTTTACCTATTTGTTGTAACATTTTTCCTATTCTTGGGAAATGTAATATTTCTTAGGATTGACCTGTGTGTTGCGATGACTATATATTGTAACTTGATGTGATTTTTTAGGAGGGAAAGTAATAGATAGATGATTCTAGATCTGTAATAGATTAGAAGGTTGATTGAACTATATTGTAAGGTTGCAGCAAGGTAGGTCTTATAACCCGACATGTATGAAGGAAAACTACCAATAGTTTTATGCCAGTTAATAAATTGGATCTTGCATTTTATGCTTCTATTCCCTATTCTAACTTTCCTATGTTTACTTTTGCCGCAAGGTAGGGTTGATCATCTTTTGGTCCTTCCTACCTTTCACAAAATCATAAACATAAATGTCAATAACAAACCATAGAATAAACAATACAATGATAAAAAATCCTTAAATGATTATGTGAAAGTCAAGGGCTTAAGGTTACAATCAATAGTCCACTAAGAATCATGTTGTAGATAGTCTTTGGATCTACCTTAGATTAGAAACATAGATTTTATTATTCACTTTCCTTTGCAAGTATTCTCCTTATCTGAATTTCTTCATCTTTGTCTCCATTAATCTCATCCTCTAATATATTCTTCTGAACATATTTTGTAGGGGTCTTAGGTTCTTTTAGTTCCTTCTCATTTGTATCTAATTCATCATTTTCTTCTAGATCTCCTTTCTCTTCTTATAGGGGGCCTCTTCAATATTAATATTAGGTTTCAATGAAAACTGATTCCTTTCTTCACTTACTCTAACAATTGTGATTTTCACAAACCACTTCAATCTCTTATTATAACACCAATATGTATTTCTCTTTGTGGAATCTCCAAGAAATATTCCTTCATCAGATCTTACATCAAAATTTCCCAAGTCTTCTTCATCTCTCCTTATATAAAAGTTTTAAAAATTCTAAAATAGTTGATATTAGGCTAGCTTCCATTCTAAATCTCATATGATGTCTTTATGATTAAACCTCACCTATACCTTATTAAGAATATAGACAGTGGTATCCATATATTATTTCCTATATATTAGGTAGGGTATCATATTTCAACATAGTCCTAGACATTTCTTGTACAACCGCATTCTTTCTTTATAAAACTCCATTTTTATATTGAGTCCTAGTATAGACAATTGTCTTCTAATACAATGCTTACAAAATATTTTAAATCATTTAGTGTAAGCTCACACCTCTATCAGAAATTAAATATTTGAACTTGGCTTCTACTTCATTCTCAACCATATTTTTGACACCTTAAATATATCTAGGGATTTTAATTTTTCTAATAATAAAGTAACTATTGTCATTCTAGAGTAATCATCAATAAACTAAATTTCACCATTTATTCCTCTTTTCATTGTAGGTTCACACATTTTTCCCAAAGGTTTTGTAGAAGAATACTCCTTGTTCTTGGATTTGTTCCTTATTTTCTTTCTCATCTCACATTCCTTGCATATTGTATTAGCAAGTTTGATAATCTTTGGCAAATATACTACTTCTTGATTATAATTGATCTTCACCATGTTTTTAAAGTTAATGTGTCTTAGTATTTTATGTCATATCCAATGTTCACTTCGTTGTGCCAACAAGAAACTACTTCTCTATTTTCTTTTATGTAATAGACATTATTGTTTGCCCTTACCTTCTACAACTAGTCTTCTAAAATTTCCTTTTCAGATCTTACATCTAGATATATTAAATATGATATTTTGATCTTTACTGCACAACTAACTAATACTCAAAATATTATGTCTTAAACCCTTAACTTAATAAACATCCTCTATGGTGTTCTTACCATCAATGGATATGGTTCTTTACCATAGATCGGTGTAGTCTCTTCACTAAAAAACATAATTGATCCATCATCATACTTTTCAAAGTCAAGGAACTTCCTTTTATCACCTGTCATATATTGTGAGAATCTAAAATCCATCACACAAGCTTTAGGTTCTTCATTTGCATGTAGAGGAATCCACACAACCATTTATTTTTTACTATTTTCTTCAACATGTGGAGCATTAGGCCTTTCACTTCCTTCTTCTTTTATGGATAAAAACATCTTAGCATTTGAATCATCACAATATTAATCCTCATATGAATGGATCTCCTTTGAATAGAAACTATTCTTTGGCTTATTTTTGTCATCTACTCTTTTGTTTATGTTATCTCTTCTAAAATTATCCTTTCTCTTGTTATAGTCATCAATTTTTTAATAGTTATTTTTCTTAAGTACATCTAGTAGCATAATGACCAATTCTTCCATAATTAAAACATTTGAAGGGAAACTTACCTTTGTATTTTTTGGACCCTTTCTTTAGTCTTCTCACAATTTTTTCTTCCTCATCATATGGATCATTATTTGTTTTACATACATCTTCAACATTTTTAGTGACTTTGAATGTAGATTCCTTATTGACATTGTTATAACCTTAAAATTATGATATCTCAAACTAATATATTTGATCAAATGTATATGTATCCATGTTATGGATTTCCTTAATAGTATACAACTTAGGTCTATAGGATCTAGGTAGTGTTCTCATTACTTTCCTCACATCTTCATTTTCTTTCATAGTTCTGCCAATACCTCTGATTTCATTTAAAGTAACTTTCAATTTATCATCTTAAAATGTCCTCAATGTATCAAATTTGTACTTCAATTTATACATCTTAACTTGCTTGATCTTCACATCTCCTTCAATAATGTTGCTATTTTTTTTCCAAACTTCTTTTGTAGATTTGCAATGCATCACCTTGAATAGTTATATATCACTTAAGCCATTGATAATTACATTTATTTCTTTTCAATTATTTTCATGTAACTTTATCTCATCTTTAGTAAAAGGAGCACCATCTATAGGATTATAACCATTCTTAATAGCCTCCCATATTCTAAATAGCATAGAGTCCAAATAAGACTCCATTCATATCTTCCAAAAATAATAATTTCTACCATCAAACTTTGTTACTTTTTAACTTACATAATGTACCATCCCAAATATTCCTCAAGACATTAAGCTTCTTCTAGAAGAACCTCACTCTAATACCAATTGTTGAACATGACACAATACTAAGAGGGGGCTTGAATCAGTCTTGAGAAAATCCCTAAGAATTTTCAATTATAATTACTTATCAATTATATTTAACCAACTAAACCTCAATGAAAGATTAAAAAATAAACAAGAAACACATGAACACCATATTTTTACATGGAAAACCCATTGTGGTAAAAACCAAGGTGAGAATCACACTTACTATATGGATAACTAAATACAATGTTTTAGGCTCAAGGTCAAGGAGGCTCACTACTCTTGATTTGACTTGCAAGCTAAAGTTCATTTCTTCAAGAAAAGATACAAATCTCTACAAGATACCAAAAGAACTCATTGTCTTCTAGAAATAATAGAGAAATGAAATGAATGGGATCTCTTGAACATGAAATTTCCATCAACCAATGTGTCAAGTGACCAACTTCATGGCAAACACAGTACACACATTTGGTGCTTCATAACTTTATCATACTGAAAGATATCATCATGAATGTGGAAAAAAACTAATTATTTCACTTCTTCTTCACCACTTATACTTCCATATTATTTAGAATCAATCCATTTTCTAAATCAAGCATTCACACATCTATATATATCAACTTATTCACCAAAACTTTCAACTAGGTTGGTGACA
Organism: Chamaecyparis obtusa; assembly: GCA_027943335.1. Classification (NCBI taxonomy): domain Eukaryota; kingdom Viridiplantae; phylum Streptophyta; class Pinopsida; order Cupressales; family Cupressaceae; genus Chamaecyparis; species Chamaecyparis obtusa. The sequence goes on along the minus strand of BSBK01003723.1, from coordinate 16,231 downwards.
AACATAATAAACATTATTCAAAGAAAGTCGGCCACCATAAACAACTAAGTTATATGTGGTCCACTCCAAGAGATAAAGGGAATCCAAATACATCATAGTGCATCTTCCTAAGTCAATATTAATGAGTTGCACACAATAACACATCCTCCAAAGTTGACATCAAATGTAACATGTAGATAAACAATATAGCATGTTAACTAGTTGGTCCAAAAATATAATCCAATGCAAATAAATTAGTACAAATCTTTACACACCATGCTCATATCCATATAACAAATCAAAACCCAACCTCCTATGTATATCTAGACCAAAAAAGTATTGATCCAATCAAACAATAGAACATCAAAACTTCTCTTGCAATAGAAAACAATAGAACATCACAACTTCTCTTGCAGAGAAAGCCAACACTTAAAATATGAATTGGAACTTTGTACAACAATATAAACATATCCTCCAAGTTTCACAACCAAAAGAAACATTGCAGAGAAATGTGGAGCATGCTCCAAACTAGTCTTAACAGACAACCTTATTGTCAACAAAATGTAACTACAAACTTCACCAACTAAAGTGATGAGGACTAGAAAACATAATAGTGCAACATCCATATAACATATACATTATATCTAGAACCACAATCTATAATCTTAAAATGTGAAAGAATGTGGGGAATTTTCCCTTATAGAATTCAAATACTCTTTCCTACATATTGAAGATTCCAACATTGTTACCTTCTAGAAACACCACAAACTCACTCAATATCATCACCACATGCCATAACATCATTTGAACACTTATGTTTAGACCTCTATCAATTACTGCACACCAAGTCAGTATCTACACACACCAAGTTGACATTAATAACAACACTAAATTTATATTTAGATAACAAGACCTACAAATTGGACATTTGTAGATCTGAAAAAGTAAAGTCAGTGTTGGTTTGACAAACACGGTCCCAAATGATTCTGAAAAAATTCTTAGGAGATGATCTATACTATATACTGATTTTAGAAACACTTGAGCCTTTTTGTTATCTAATATTCCTAGGTCAAGGTCCCCCTAACCAATGTTGACCTTTTGATTCCAATCCATATTGCAAACATAGGTTCCTCTCTACCTATTCTTCTTAGATTTGTGATTATTACCTACATATATGTTCCGTGTCTCACTGTATATGTTAAAAACCCTCAAATTTCCACCTTTAGCCCTAGAACCAACATCTATCTCACATCTTTTACGTTATCATTTTCAACTCATTCAAAAGGACTATTGGACTCACTTTGTGCCCAAATCCATTGAGCTAAGTGGACCTACTCTCATCAAAAAATAATTAAAGTGGAAATAGGTCTAGTTCTTAGTTTGCATGCATAAGCTTTTGAACTCTATTTCTTTTAAATGATAATCCCTTTTATCACCATTAAGGGGAACAAGTGATAGTTATATTAATTATATTTTCATAATTATTTTATTTTTATGAGATAGTCCCTATAAAGAAAGAGGAAAAATAGAGTGATAAGGTTAGGTCACAATATTTAGAGAGATCATCTTTCTTATATGGATAAGAAATAGTTAATTATATTATGATTAATTGATAATTGTTATAAATATAAATATATGTAATGATAGTATACATTATATCATTTAATCTACTAAAAAGGGATTCATGCTTGACAATTTTATTAGTGCATTAAAAGTTGATATGTAAAGAAAGTGAATAAAATTTCCTCAATTAGGAATAAAGATTACACCAACATTAGATCCAAATCAACACCTTGATATATCAAATAATGATTATCAAATTATTATTTTTATCTATATAAAGTATATGTTTACCAAGGAAATCATCAAGATTAGAAAATGCAAAAGGGAATAGAGTGTTGACCAAATGATCAATTAGGCGTATACCTTAATAGAATTTTGAGAAATGAATTTGAATTGAAACGCGATCAATAAAATGAATCACTTAGCCAAACATACCAATAATATTTTTTGTTAAGAATATAATGTTGCAACTTATGTGGTGTAATAATTTTCATAGTATAGTAAGGTATGAATTATATAGCACATAGCACATTCCCTATCTTCATCATCATTTTGGACCAAAGGAGCAACCACAACATAAGATGAAGCATACACGTAGAGAATAATGGAATTTGCTATAATATTAGGCATTAAAATGGGAGAATTACCCAGATAAATTATTCGAACACCAAAGTTATTTTTGGTTTTGTCATTCTAAACATCGTTTTTAGGTATATGAGTAAATGGGAGAGTGCATTCCACTAATTTAAAATATTTTTCAATGGCAGTTCAATGTCACCAATTTGTCTTGTGTGAATCTTGATACCATAGTGCGAGATACACCCTAATGAGGATTTAGGAAACTCTAGTATAGATGAAGATTTTGTATGTGATTTTTGCACCAAACATATTTGAACTATATGCCATCAACATAGTCTTTAATTATTCTAGGAGTAATAATATATTAGGGTCATGGTCCATTTATAAGTTTCACTATTATTATTTAAATCAAAGGGCATGACCACATAGAAGAATGTTTCCCAAGGTTTCATAAAGATTGTTTTGTACAAATCAAGGGGATTGGCAAAAAAATGTTTATAACCTAAGGGAAGCACATGAGTAGTTGTTATAGTTAACTTTGTATGCCCATGATCTTAAATGATACATTGGATTTCAATAATTTGTTGTTGTTGTCTTTGTATGTGACTTCACTATATATATTGTTCTAGCTTCTGGATAGTAATAATGCACATTGTGGTATCAATTATATGTGTGTAAGGGTAAAAAATTGGTCATTTCAAGTTGTCACTCAATACCTACATAAAGATACCATAATAATTATGGACTACAATCACCTCAAAATTTTCCAATACTTATGCTCACATGTCTTAGTAGTTGTGAACTATGAGTAACAATAAAATTGCACAAATCCTCTAATAAAAGTTCAAAAATTCTAACTACTAGGACCATAAAAGTGAGTGGCTATTTATACATGTGAAATTTATTAATGGGATTTTAGTTATCTATTTTATGGTTTCTTTAAAGTTAGTAATTGGAGAGTTGAGTGGCAAAGAAGAAAATGGTAATAAGAACATATGTTGTAACTGGCGCTCTCGTTCTTGAAGAAACCATCCATAAAGGAAAGAAGTGTAGCAAATATGGCCAATTCAAGAGTCATATTTATACTGGGAATTGAAAATTCATCCTTAAGAGAACCTTTATTAAGATCTTAAAAATTTATGCAAATAAATATGCATATATCAAGTATTGCAATAACTACAATGTTATAAATCTAACTTGAATACTCAATAGGATGGATGATAAATCTTTCATTAGATTTTTAATTTTACATTTGATCATTATGGACACTTTGATATTAGTTTTATAAATTTTTTAATGGGTTGTGCATTAGCACATTGTACTATGTTATGAATCATAACCTTATAAAAAACACCTACATATCTTCAAATGTCCAATAAAAAAGATTCATTTTTTGAGAATTCTTTTTAGTGTGAATAAGTTACTTCGTTGACAAGAAACATGCTCCAATTTTTTATTTTTTAGGATCATTATGACCCATGGAAACATAAATAGTAAGTCCAAATAGGAGAGTACAATGGTATTGAGATTGAAGAAAGGTTGGAATCATAAAATAAACTTTAAGAGAAAGAACATGATCTCTATTTGGCATAGTGGATTCACCAAAGTATGCATTTTATTAATACAAAGAGGGAAACCGCAATCATGATGATATGAAGTCATGGGAGCATATACAACAAGAAAGCTAACTAGATATTATTTAGCATGGATAATCTAGGATCTACTATTGGTAAGGAAGAAGAAGATTAAAAAATCATGGCCACAACAGTAAATCATTTATATGAAAGGTTTGGAAGGTTAAGGTTTTGAGAACAAAGACCCATAGAAGAAACATGCAGTGTAGGCTCTAAAGGTATATTCATACCTTTCTCCTCATGTCCTAAGCCATTGAATTCAACTTTTTATAGCATTTTGAATCAAGGACATAGTGGAATTACAAATTTAAAAATGAGGAGGATGCACATTCAGGGTTTATTCAATATATGTTGTATAAGCACATAACTAAAATAATATTTATCATTAAGAATGATTAAGGGATTTTCATGTAGAATATGTGTAATGTATATCAATAGTATCAAAGTGAGATATATCAACTTTGTACTCTTCTACAAAAGGAATAAAATCCGAGGACCCTAATCATCAATAAGATAAACTCTGTACTCTTTTGCAATGCATTGCTTGGGTAAAATGAAATAAAATTACATAGAGTGGAAGATATAGTCTCTCTCTTCTCTCTCTGCATTTTTAGAGATTGATTCACCAAGGTTTCCCTTTTGCCTAACATCTATATTTTGTCACCATAAAATGTCCTAGGATGTCTTCTTAAATATTCTCACTCCAATGAGGTCACTAATAGAATTGATCTACCCAATAAAGACCATGTCCTCAACTCTCAATTTACTATTGAAAACCTCATTTTCCTTTAAAACTATCTTACTAAGGTCTATCACACTCTTTATGCATTAGATTTATACTATATTCTCATATCACACTATCCACGTACAAGACCAAGTTCTCTATGACATAGATGGATATTCAATCATCTTGGATCTCACCATAATGGAAACTAATCTAGCTTTGAGCCATCACCCAATACCTTTCCATATCATTCAATTTGGGGCTCACTTTATAAAGGATGTGGAAATGGTTATTTTTCTAAATTGAAGTGTGATTCCTTAACTTGAAGTAACAAATTCTTATCTATGACTAGCCACATTTAAGTGGAAAACATGATCTTGATTAGTAGTCATGTTTATATTATCTCTTATTGGTTTCCCACCAAGACTTGTCACAAGTAACTATCTTGATTGATTTTGAGGTTTCCTTTGATAAAATGGAATCATCTTCTTTAGGTTAATGATTTGATTTTTAATATAGTATGTCATCTTCAAAAAATTATTCTTTTGTATGGGCATTTGTTTATTTAGCAACTTAATCTATCTATTTTTTTTTTTGAAACCTTGGTCCCAAATCTATAGAAATTTAATGCAGGAGCATCTAGGGTGTAAGAGAAATCTTACATCACCCAAAAGTATTGTCTAGCTTTTCAATAAGGGCTATATTTGGGTAGGGTTACTACTGATAAGTAGGAGATATTTTCCACAATAATTCAAATTGTGATATCTCTACTAGGATTCAACTATGTAGTTTTTGAGTCAAACTCATTGACTATATGTAGGGTTACTATTATTAGAAAGTTTACTATTTTTAGTAGGTTTTTCATTTGAGCACAAATTGTTCCAATTGCTTCCCTAGAGGTCCATTTTGGATATAAAGCATTCCGATTAAGTTTCATGGAAAGATCACGTTTGGTTTTGAAGTTATTGAATTTTCTATTTTGACAAGGTGGTACAAAAAAACTTTGAACTCAATTTTGAAGGCCTTAGAGGCTTTGGAAGGGGTCAAAACTTTTCATGGATGGAACTATGTTTCCCTAGTCATCGAGTGCTTCAAAAGGTTTTTGAAAACTGGTTAAAATAGAAAATCAGGTAAATGGTTCAAATTTTAGCTTTTAGAAGTTGTGCCATCAAGACTCCAGTTTCGATACAAAAAGGAAGAGAGAGAAAAATCACTTTGGTGGGAAATTGAACTATTGAGTGCCAAAATGGGAAAGTTTCACTTTACAAAATATTCTAAGGCGGTTATTGTGCTATATATATAGGGTTGATTGTGGGTTTTGGGCTTAGTTATAGAAGGGTAGTTTGTGGCTCTATCTTGTAGATTGGTGTAACAGAAATGTCCATGTGGCTATAACATGTTATTTTTCTAAATATTGTAATGTCATTTCATTGAAGATAATAGAAAGTAAGTATTTTTGTTCTCACAATTGATTGATTCTTGCAATTTTCTATTTATTTCCCTATTGTTTTGTGTGTGTTTGGGTTAGTAAGGGAAGTACACTTCATCAAAATTTATTTATACTCTTTATATTTCCATTTTCTTTATGAAGTATGGAGTCATATCACTTAAAGATTAGAAGACCCTCAGGTTATTAATTCACTATTTTTCCCTTGAAAATCATCTAGTGTACTCTTCTCCTATCGCTCCCTCTCAACCTTTGTCTCAATTATAAATGGAATTTTATCCTATTTCCTCCAATTTGGTCCTCTCTCAATACTTTACTTACAAATCTAAGGATGATGTTCAATCTCAATTGATAGCCTTGAAACTACTTCACTTTAAACTCCCTATTAGTAATCAACATCATCTTCTTCCTACTAAACTCATCTTTCCCCATTCTAAAACCATCATGAGACTTCAAACATTTTTTTGTTATTACCCGAGCTCTCCCATGAAATTTTATTCTTTACCTCCTCTTCCCTCTGTTGGGATGAGGTGATACTAAGAGGGGGGTGAATCAGTATCACAACACTTATTTATTTTCTTCAACCAGATTATAAATATCCAAGTTAAAGAAAAAAACCATAAAACATAAATGAACACAAAAGAACTCATAACACCATGATTTTTTCTTGAGGAAACCCTAGCCAAGGGAAAACCCTACTGGGGATGGAACCCACAAATATCTACACTAAAATATAGTGACCATGTTAGGAGTCCTAGCCATGTTAGGAGCTGATTAATACATACAGAAAGTCTTGGTTAAAGGACCGATGAACCCTGTTAGGGGTATTACAAAATGTGTGCACACTGTACTTAAAAAATGGATGGACTTCCTGTCCTGATATACAAAAGATTTACATAGATCTAAGAGCACCTACTACAAATCCATGCAACCTATTCTCAAACACCTTGCAGACTTCTCTTCTCTGCTCAAACTCACACTGACAAGTTTGTTAATACACTTTGCAATCTCAAATTGCATCTCATACTGATACCTGATTAAGAGTAAAGTAACTAGGTCGTCTTCTCATAGATAATTACAAAACAAATTACAAGGTCGGCCATACAATATTATAATAAGAGACCTTACATATATTAAAAAGACCTTATGATGGTCATACACACATGATTGACACATAAAATATCATAACATAGGTTGGCCAATGCCTATGCAACTTCGCAAGCTATAATGTTTTATTTCTTGCATGTAGTTGTACTTGGACTATTGTATCTTCTCCGAATGGAGACAAAAACATGTGCACTCTTAGATGAAGATCTTTCATGCATCATTGTATCATCCTATAACTTTGTAAGCCATATAAAAGTAACTATGGTGTCCTCGCTGATCAAAATACTTCCTTTGACTGCTTGTGAATGACTGTGGACTTAGGCATTTTTCACATTGTGGCCTAGAAAAAATTAGTCCAAGTACCTTGCGATGATCATGGGGATAAGTGTTTCCAATAATGACAACATACAAGCAACCACTTGCCAACAAAATCCCCCTTTGGCATTGAAGGAAACACTTAGTGAAAAATGACAAAGTGTCAAACACCAACCCAACCAAAATGCAAAAACTGTCTAAGTATGTGGCTCCCCCTTTCAAATAGACTTATAACTCCCTATACATATGTATTTTTTCATTACCATACTTCTCCCCCTTTGACATAAATGACAAAGGTGCCCAAAATTGTGTATATGCAAAATTTGAATCACATGTACTTATAGACTTAAGTACATCACTAAATTTTACCTTTAACACTTCAAGGTTTGCCTTCCAATTCTTTTTTATTGTCTCCGCAACATGGATCATGCCATATATTGTGTGAAAAATAGTGTCTGCACTCTACAAGTCATTTGGAGTAAAGCCAATATAAGACTGTAGACCGAGGTCTAAGTCTGCAGATGTTGTCTCTAAAATTGCAATCTTAGGAACAAGAAGGTTCCTAAGCTCATCGAATCTGCTAATCATCTTGCACCTTTCCAACTCTAGAACATTGATCTTGCCAAAATTGTTTTTGACCTCCATGTTTATATCAGAAATCATCTTATTTGAGCTTTCCTCTGATATCTTGGCTAAGGTCTCTTGCTCGTTCTTTATCAAGTCTGCTAAGTTTTGTACATGTTTGAAATAATTTGTGCAAGTATTATATATTTTCTTCCCTTCATCTAGAAACTCCTTTATATATTTTTTATTTTCTCTAGAGTCTTCAAGTCAACTTTCATTCATTCAATCTTCTCACCAAGCCTTTTATCTTCAAATTCCTTTACAAATTTTACCTGTGCAACCTCTTCAAGAGTTGAGAAACTCTTATCTAAAATATTCAAAATTAGATCCAAATGATCTGCATGATCTCCATTGTTTATGCTTGACTGTGATTACAGAATAGTGCTGAAAATTGTTACAACCTTCTCTAAAACCTTTTGATTTCTTATCCTCCTTCTTTGTTGATCTCTCCTTGGCTTTCTCAAAAGAGAGTAATGACAACTTCATAAGATCATAAACATCCAGGCTCTCAACATTTGTTAGGGACTTAGTCCCACTTTCCAAAAAAGGAGGGGTAACTACAATTTGTTCCTCCTAGTGAGGTTTCTCAATAACCTCTTTAAGATTTGCAGGATTTGTACTTGGTTGATCTATACTCTTCAACCCTTCTATGGATGCCTCCATCTCTTTAGGATCAACTGCATCAATATTCTCTGCAAGGTTTGTGACCTTCATCAAAGTCTCAAATGGATCCCTTGAATCCAATGTAGGGTCAATCTTGACTCCAACATTATCAACAAATAAATCAAGCATGGACTGATCTGGGGTGGCCCTGATCTGCAACCTCTTCAATTTGTGCTTCAGGAAACTATTCTTCCTTCTTCTTCCCTTCAATAGATTTCTCATCAGTGGTTTCTTTGGGCTTATTTGTAGGGGTTTGCAACTTCTCAACATCATGTCTAATGTGCAAAAAAGACTTTCTCAATACCTTTATGGGTCTCTTCAATCACTTCCTCATATAATCCTGCCATAATCTTGACCAACCTTAGCTTAGTTATAAGATGAGGCTTGAGCTCCTCTAATAGTTTATCATTTTCTTCCATTATCATAACTAGATTCTCTTTGGTTAAGGCCTCTTGCTTGATCTTACTATCTTCATCTAGTGCTCTTCTTTTTCTAACATCTAGTTTTTCGTATAGTTCCTTAGGAATACTGCCCTCCAATTCAACTAAGTTTTTCTTAAAGGCTAACATGTGCTTAGTTATCATTTCTTCTATACTAGCCTGATCTACCACATCATATCTCTCATAATATCTTTTATCCACTGATTAATTTACCTTCTTCAACAATCCTTTTCTCAAGCGAAGAAAGATTTTCTTTCCATTTAGTTTTGGGTTCTCTTTTCATGCTTTTGTTTTGTTTCCTCACTCTTCTTCTCTTGTCCCTTTTCCTCTATCTTCTTCTTTTTAGGTTTATCCTCCTTTTGCTTCTTCTACGGTGATTCTTCAAGTTTGTTCGCATTAGTTTTATTTGATTATTTTTCATATGTTTTCTTAGGTTCTTCAGGCTTATTGGTTTCTTCTTCTTTCTCAACATTCCCTTTTAAGTTAGAGTAAATTGGCCTTCTGGATCTCATGTTTGGTTTTCTACATTCTTTCACCTTATGACCATAATTAAAGCAATAACCAGAAAAATGGTTTGTTATTGCTTATACCTTTACAATTTTGCTCCATGTGTCCTTTATGGGTTTTATTTATGGCACTTGTCTTTAGAGGGTTTGGTCTGCTCCTGCTTAGATCCTTTAGCTTTGGATCCATCTTTCTTCGGTGAGTCAACATTGATGACCACAAGTTCCTTTTTCTAAAAAATTTCTTCTTCAAATCCAAGTCCAATCTTGTCTCCAGCTGGTTTCTGCATGTCAAGTTGTTCATCAATCTTCAATCTATTCTCATGAAGTTCCTTAATCCGATCTTTAGCTCCTTCAAGTTCGCCAGTGATCAAGATGTTGTATTTCTCTATTTTTTGATATTTTACTTTCATCTCTCCCAGTTGTAGTTCAAGCCTTGATGCCTTGGTTTTCTGCCAAATTATAGATTATCTTTCAATTTCCTATTTTCATCTTTTGCTTCATCATGCTCTATTGTCAGTTTAAATTTTGAGATCTCATGTTCATCTTCCAGTGCTTTATTTTCTTCTCTAAGCTTTTCATATGTGCAAAATCAGATTGTCCTTTGATAAGTTCTTCTCTTAGGCTTCTTGCATGTTACAGCTGATCCTTGAGCTTTCTAATGAAATCTTATGCTCCTTTTAATTTGAACTCTAAGTCTGCATTATCTTCTTTTACCTCATCAAGATCATCCAATGCTACTTCATAGTTCTTTAACAAACTATTGTAATCCATCTAGATCTCCTTAAGATGTTAGGCTTATCTTCGAAGGGCCTGATGCTCTGTTACCAATTGTTGGGATTAGGTGATACTGAGAGGGGGGATGAATTAGTATCACGACACTTAATTATTTTCTTCAACCAAATTATAAATATCCACGTTAATGCAAACAGCCATAAAACATAAATGAACACAGAAGAACTCATAACACCATGATTAGTTCTCGAGGAAACCCCAACCAAGGGAAAACCTCGGTGGGGATGGAACCCACAAATATCTGCACTAAATTATAGTGATCCTATTAGGAGTCCTGGCCCTATTAGGAGTTGATTAATACATAGAGAAGGTCCTGGTTAAAGGACTGATGAACCTTGTTAGGGGTATTACAAAATGTGTGCACACTTTACTTAAAAAATGGATGGACTTCCTATCCTGATATACAAAAGATTTACATAGATATGAGAACACCTACTGCAAATCCATGCAACCTCTTCTCAAACACCTTGTAGAATTCTCTGCTCTACTCAAACTCACATCAACAAGTTCGCCAATACACTTCTACACTTCACAATCTCAAATTTCATCTCATACTTATACCCAATTAAGAGTAAAGTAACTAGGTCAACTTCTCATAGACAATTACAAAACAAATTACAAGGTTGGGCCATACAATATTACATTAAGCGACCTTACATACATTACAAAGACCTTATGTTGGTCATACACACATGATTTACACATAAAATATCATAACATAGGTCGGCCAATGCCTATGCAACTTCGCAAGATCTGATGCTCTATTTCTTGCCTGTAGTTGTACTCAGACTACTGCATCTTCTTCGAATGGAGACCAAAACATGTGCACTCTTAGATGAAGCTTTGTCATACATCATTGTATTATCATGTAACTTTGCAAGCCATACAAGTAACTATGGCATGCTTGCTGATCAAAATACTTCCTTTGATTGTCTGCGACTGACTGTGGACTTATGCATTTTTTACATTGCGGCCTAGCAAAACTGAGTCCAAGTACCTTGCGATGATCATGGGGATAAGTGTTTCCAATAATGACAACATACAAGTAACCACTTGGCCAACACCCTCCCTACTATTTTCCTTCACAAATGGTCTTGGAAAGTTTCTCTAAAAATCTTCTTTATTTCTTGTAACTTAGTCTCTAAGACCTTTTCATGAAGTTTACCTAGATATTACATAGTCTCATTATGTTTTCTAATACCATGTATCCTCTTGAAGTGGATTTCCAAAAGTTGTGCTCTACCATTTCCTTGTATATGGAAAATCTTTCTTAGTTGGTTTAAGGAAACATTTTTTCACATGAAGAGCTCACTCAATATATATCTATAGTGTCATAAATTACACCCCATGTAATTCCACATAAGCCTTAATTCATATCACCCCATCCGCCTTGTCATTTACCTTGTTCAAATTCTTGACTGTGCAACCTACTTGGCTCATGATGCGTACGCATTGTGAAGATGTCCATGCAACTTGCATTGGTTCCATGAATTAGAAAATATGTGTGTAGCCATTGGGACATTAAATAGGTACATTTCTTTTAGCAGTTTAATGCCTCTTCTCACCGGCCACTAGTGTCAAGAACCATCTAATTTTCTTAAAAATTCATAGTTTTCCTTCATTTGGTTTTCTTCCTATGTTGTTTAGACTCTCTTGGACATCTTAACAAATCTCTAGGCACTTCTATATCATATTGGATAGTTTTTATATCTCTTTGGCCATCCTATGTTTTTTTCTCTACTTTTTTCATCACCCACCAGCTTAATCTCACCTTCATCTCATCGGAGCTCTAGCTTCTTAGTCTTGAAGTAAAAGTCATTTCATCTCATTCGAGTGGCATATAATAGCTTATCTTGATTTTTTTCTTGTTTATCTATTATCATTTATCGTTTATCAATTATCCATTATCTATTTATCTATCTTGGTTCTCTATGGAGGTGGAAACACCAAAATAGGGGTCTGACTTCAGTAGTCCTCTTAAATAAGTAGCCCAAACAATTTTCTTTTTGTCTTGTGTGTAGGTTTCAAAGGAGGAGGTAGTGAGCGATCTTGGGATTCTTCTACCTCTAGGTTATAAGATCTTCTCTCTTTTCTCTGCTTTATAATAGTCACTTTATAGTTTATTTGTACTTTCCATTACTCAGTTAGGTTAGCTTCATTTGTGTTTAATTAGTTATTAGTCTTGCACCTTTCTGGTTTTAGTTGTTGTACTTTGTCCATACAAGATGCACAAGTGTCATGGTGGTGTCTTGCATCTACACTATAGTCCTAGATTCGTGTAGGCATCTAGGATAGCGAGCTAATGGAGCCGACTAATCACTCTTGCCTATTTACTCACTTCTTTTTAGTAGCCAAAATATTTATATATGTTAGTATCATAAAGTTAGTTCTATTTATGTAGATTACCTTGCGTTCATTTAAGTTTCATGTTCTATCTAGTTAATTAATCTTCTTCATCACCCTAACTTACCAAAGTGCTAGTTTAGTGAGGTGATGCAAGTGTCAATTTGTCCCCTTGGGATTTCATCTATCTTAAGGATGGCAAATTCCCTTCTTCACAATATCCACCATTCACATAGTTAATAGATCTTGAATCTAAACAGGATGACTTATCAACAAATATAGACAAGAACCAAGCCCATCACTATTGCATTCAAAATGTTCAAGCTATTATAAACCACATGTCAAATTGATCTAATATTTCCACTACTTGGCTAGATATAAATGACTGCAATCAATAGCTTTTCTAACAAATTCATCTCCTTCCCATATTTCTAATTTTTATTTTAATCTTATAATTAGTACTAACTATTCTCAAACAACTTTTTACAAAGCAAAAATCAAATAAACTATTTAAGAATTTTTTTGGAAATTTCAAAGTGTGTATATAAATCCAAAAACTTTCTAAATCTAGCAGTATGTAAAAGTAAATGGGGTTTAAATAAATAAAACTACCATTGACTATATAGAGCAAGTGGCTCCTTATTGAACTTTAGGGTCCCCCATAACACATGAATATTTCGTGTTTTTTTTGTTGGAATTTAGTGTGTTAGGTAGGTTTGAAGTTAATAACGAACGCAGATCGAGCAATTTGTTTTCCGTGGGTGTTTTTCAAAGTCTACGGATTCCTATGGGCAGGCAAATCCTGAAACTGTACCTGCACCATAGATTTTGAAATGATGGAAAACGCCATTTAGTAATGTCGGTGGCTCATCTCTCAATAGTTGCCTACAAACCTTTCAAACATAAAGTAGCATTGGTCTCAAAACCTATTTATTTTAATTTTTTTACACGTACTTCAAATACAAAATGAAATCATCAAAATATTTTATTTAATATGAATTTTGTTGTGAGGGTG
>BSBK01003722.1:377500-380602 GCA_027943335.1 Chamaecyparis obtusa | reverse complement strand
GGCACTCTCCACACCTAAAACAGTTAGTTTTTGGCTTTTTCGGGAAGTTTTGGATTCAATTTCGTGAAAGCACCCTGGAGTGTCATACGACATTGTACTCATACCCATACATAACTTGGTCAAATTTCATATGGGAATGCATACATTTTCGTATGGGTTCCTATACAAATTCATTTGGATTTTTTGAGGGTTTCAGGGGCTGAAAATTTGTAGAATGTGGGTTTAGAACCTCTATAACTCATTCCTTATGATTGGGCTAAAATTTGTATAACCTATGTATGTTCATCATTTTTTTTTTGTTGTTTTATGGTGTTACTTATGATTTTTCAGTGTTTTGTATGTACTTGAGTTCATTTTATGAGGCTAGGACTCATTTTGGTGGCAAGATTTAAACAAATATAACATTTAATTTAATTTCTTATACTTTAAGTTATATTTGTATAAATACCTTTCAGGATGTTTGAGATAGGTTCCAGCTTCATATGAGTTAAGATGCAGATTCTAGATTTTGGGTATTTAAAAAAAAATCCAGACTTAGCCTAATTTCAGGCACAAGAGGGTCCCCTAGACCTATAATTAAGCCATGGAATGATATAATTATGCAAGTGGCAAGTTCTATGTTGTATATTATGATGTCTTGTGATAGACATCCTTCCTATGGTTCCTTTTATGTACATGGTTAAGTTTAGGACTCATCTTGAGGGCCTGAGTGTCCAGGAGAGTTTCCTCAACCTCTGAATCAGGACATGCAAGTGTTATTTTAAGGTTAGGACTCATCCTAAGGGCCTGAGTGCATAGGAGAGTTTCTTAAACCTATGAATCAGGACTTGGAAATATTGTCTTGTATTTATGGCTTGTGATGGGGTAAGGGACTAGGAACCCTAGGTGAGTGGCTCACCATAGGTGTTGGAATCCAAAGTGGTTTCCAGGTGATCCTATGGGTGGGTTTGTAATCAAGTGATCACCTTAAAAATTAACCTGGGAATGGGGATTGAAAAGATAATGAAAGAAAATATAATAAGGCCACATAGACCCGATCATTGGAGTACCGGGACTAGGGATAACTACCGGGGTGGATCGCTATTCATAAATGGGGGACCGGGGCTACATGGTTCCCAGGGTGGATCCCAATACACAGGTTGTGTGATGAAACTCACTTAGGTGGTATCCTAGAACATTAACCTTGGTGTTATAGTATGATGATATTTTATGTGCTTTACTCTTGTTTATTTTGATTTTGGATTTATTGTTTTGAGACCTAGATTTCCATAATTCCTTGAGAGTACCTTGGTTCTAGCTCCTAGCACGGCAGGTGGAACTTTACTTGTTTCACATGGTTGGGTGGTAAATCTCTTTTGAGGTAATGTTCGTGGTTCATGTCATGGCTTGGATTTTGAGTTGTACAGTGATGAAGTTTATGTTGTTGTATCATGTATCTCTATAATTTTTAATAAAGATGTAAAGATGTATTGTAATCCTTGGGAAATTTGATGTAATTATCTCTTTGTATGCCTTCAAGCCATGTGCAGTGACTGTAACTATAATTATGTTTGTAAATGGAAATTTTAAGAAAGTAGTTATGTTTATGGGAAGGGTAGTTTTAGGAATTTCAAGGGGATTGAATATTGGTAAATCAATTAAGAGTTTTATTTAATTAATTCCTACCCTATCTCTCTTATGCATTTGAAAATGAAATTGAAAGAAATTATTTTATGCAAACCTTTGTAATGCAAAGTACTTATGGATGTAAAATTCTTAAAGGAAACTTGTTTTAATATGGGAAATGGTTAAAAGATATGATAAGGGTTGAAGGGTATCTCTAGGTGAAAATAATAAGGGAAAGGAAACTTTTAATGTAGCTGAAAGTAGTAATGAGATGTAATGATCTTAAATGTATGGTCCTATGTGTATGATGTGAGGTTATTAAAAAAAATTAGGGTTAAGTCTCAATCTGTAACTAGATGTATACACTATTATAAATGATTCAGTAGATGGTTTAAGATTGTAATAAATGGAAGGTGTATTTATGTGTTGATAGTGCAAACAATGAAAGGGGAAAGATTAAATGTATTTAGGGTGTTTGATAAGTGAATGTTGTGTAAGTTTGGCAAAGAAAATTAATTGAAAAAGTTCATTAATGTAAATTGGTTTCGATGTGGAATGAAAGCAATGTCTCAATGTAAATTGAAGTTGAAGTGGAAATAGAATTCATTAGATTAAGTAATAAAAAGCAATGCTTGATAATGGTAAAGGAATTCATTAAGGGAACCTTAAGGAATGTACTTGTGAATGGTAATGATGATATGTTAGAATGTTAAGAAAAAAATTTGTTAGTTGTAATTTTAGGTCATAGACCTGATTCCTTATGGGTTCCCTAGCAGGGACATTACATTTGGTATTAGAGCCTTAGGTTGCTATACTGGGAGATCTAGGGTCTATTTGTGTTTAACTTATCCTCTTCTTCTTCTCATTAATTAAAGTCAGCGTAATACCTACACTTATGTTGTATCACTCTTCATGATGCTTTCTAACACCATAGAGGACCTTAGGAGAGAGTTCAAGATTCTTCCTCATCATCTCAATAGGAAAATTTTCCATGGGGAAAATATGGGGAACACATTCCGAGTAATGACTCTGAGGGGTCTCAAATGAGACAACTTCAATAACTGAGCTTGCTAAAGCTAGAACCCATCGGAAGCAAAGTTATCCTTGAGGAGGAAACTTATTCTGATCCTTATGATAGGGATAGAAATATAATCCCTAGGTTGTCCTACCAAGAACCTTTGAACTCATACTTGGCCTATTCACTATACTTGAGTATATTAAGTTTCTTCGTTTGATATTTTCTTTCTATCAACAAACTTGAATACATTGTGTGTCTTCTTTGATGTTTTCCTTATGTTATCAAACTTGAGTACTAGAAATAAAAAGTATGTTTTTTATTTTTCCACTATAATATCTTGCAAGAAAGGATTTTTTATGTTTTGCATTATAAGATTCGTGTGGTTCAAATAGATAGTAATGACTTCCTGATACTTGAATGTTGTACTTTTAGTATAATCCTAGGTCTAAGTAAATTTTAAGGAATTGTAGGGGAAATTG